>PVIR01027917.1:0-22447 GCA_004026965.1 Petromus typicus
TGTATCACCTTTGAAATTCATAGACTATTCACTTTCAGCTGTCTTTTTATAATTCATTTTCTTTTCTTTTAGAATATTTTATTTCTGTTTTGCTTATTGATTTATTATTTTCTGTTCCACATCTATCTTCTTTATAATGTTTTCTAGTTCCTCATTTGGGTCTACATTATATTTTCTTCAGAACTAAAATTGAAATTTCCACTGTTGATTCTCTCAGATAACCAGTTTCTGCTGTATTTACCCTATGAAAATTCTTGTTGTTCTTTCCCAAATGAATCATTTTTAGTTTAATTTTAACTTGTGCATCTATATTTTATTTGTATGATTTTCTACAACTTAATTTATATTTTAGGTTAAATAAACACTTCCCGCCTCAGTTGACATCATGTACAAACTTTTTCTATGCTTTGCTTTTATAAGGGTGTTGGAATTTCATACACCCCAAGTTTTTTCCTATAGTGTTCACATGATATAATCTTTCACATGCTATTTCATCTTGGCCCTAGAATAGTGTATATTTCATTTTAGTTCTCAAGTCATTGTTAAAGTTTTGCCCAAATATTAAAAAAATTTAAAAACAGATAAAAATTTTTGAGGGTTTTTATGTATGATACTTTTAAGATTATTTAATGACTGGTACTGATTTAATAGGTGTCTAAGCCCTCCCTCTTGTCTCAGTTCCCTATCCAAATTCTTTACCTCAAGCTTGCAAAGCAATACCAATACCATATTTCTTTATTATTTTCTAAATATATGAACTCTACCTTCCAAGTTTTTAATTTCCCATATTTAGCACCTCCACAGCCACTTCTTCTCTAGTATTAATCTACAATCCTCTCCACCCTAAGCCTGTAGCTGTCTCATATCTTATCTTGCCTTCCTACATCTCTATCAGTAGGTTCTAACAACCAAATAGCATCCCTCAATAACAAAGTAAGCCTCTCTCCTTCCATATCTTGAACTCACTCCCATAAATATAACCTGAAACTTCTCAATACAAATCCTTCAACCTAACCAAAGTTACTTCAATAGAATCAGATCCTACATCAAACATTTTATGTATCACTGTCTCCCCCCCCCAAAAAAAAACCTTTCCCTTGTGTCTTACACTACTCACCAAACCACACTCCATTCTTCTCCCTCATATTCACCTACCTCATTGCAGAACAATCACAAGTAGTTGTCATAGTCTGTATAAAGGATTGACAAAGGAAGGAAGTGTGCCTGCAAGGACTAACATATAGAACTGTGGTATGATTGAATTTGTTGATGGTTTCATAATTAAATCAACTTTTTCAGCAAAACGTAAGGACAGAGTCCAAACCAACTAAAGTAAATAACAAAATGATTAAATACTTGTACTGGACATACAAAGCTGAAAATTATTCATGATAAAAAAGGCACCCTACTAAAGATCTCCCTGTACACCACAAACAGGCTTCACTTTTCTAATTTTCAATCTTAGGTACTCCCTGAAAAAAGGAGGAGAAAAGAAAGTAGCATACATATATGTACATACATATGAGCACACATAAATATGCACATAAATAAAAGCATATACACACATAGGGAAGCAAGATGACAGAAGATTCCTGAGTTCAACCAACTCTCTCAAAGCAGAGCAGGAGGACATAAAGGAAGAAGAAAAAAAAAAGTTCATGAACGGGATGGAGAAAATAGATGAAAAGGAAATGAACCAAAAGTTCATAGGAATTTCACTCACTAGGTCCATGTTGAATTTTGGGGAAACAGGTAAAAAACTGAATGAGCTAACCAAAACAGTTCAAAGTTCAAGTGAAAGGCTCAACAAAGATATGGAATTCTCAAAAAGATGTCAGAAATATTTTAAATAAAAGCACTATAGAATTCATACATAGCAGTAATGACCAATGTGTATAGAGTCTAACACTAAGGACAGAATAGTGAATTACAATAAGAGTTCAAAGAAGCCAAAGAAAATAAGTGAATAAGAGCAAAAAATCCAGAAGATCCTAGATAACAACAAAAAGACCAATGCAAAGTTAATCAGAGTTAGAGAAAATCTACAAGATTGTACAGATGGATTCACCGGCATGCTTACAAAAAAGATGGAAGAAAACTTCCCAAATATAAGAAAACATTTTAAAATATAACTAAACAATGCTTATAGAACCCCACATAATAATGATGAAAAGAAAAGTTCACCAAAGTTTATCTTCATTAAGTTCACAGATATACAACAACAACAACAAAAACAGAATTCTAAAGCAGCCTGACAGAGACAAAAAGTCACATATGATATAAAGGTAAACAAATTAGAATTACAGCCACCTTCTTAGCACAAACCCTAAAGTCTAAAGGAGTTTGGAGGAAAGTATTTGAAGCCCTAAGAGCAAATAACTTCCAATCTAGATTAACTATCCTTAAAAGTAGATGGATAAATAAGATATTTCTATAAAAAAAGACAAGCTTAGAAAATACATAGCTGTTAAACCAGCTCTAGGGAAACTATTTAAGACATTCTCAATAAAAACAATGAAGTGGACATGCCTTAAAGCACAAAGGAAACTATTGAGGTTGGTGAATAAACAGTATCAAAAAACATCAGGAGAGGTTAAACAAATGACACATCAATAGACAAAGAAGGTAATTACAGTAACTAACCAGTGTATCTAGTAATCTCTCAGTGTTAATGAGCTCAATTCTACACTCAAAAGACACAGACTTGTGCAATGTATCAAAAAACAGAATCCAACAGTCTCTTGCATTCAAAACACTCATCTAATCTAAAGTCATTCATAGACTAAAAATTAAAGGATGGAAAACAACATTTTGTCCATTAGCACTCCATAAACAAGCAGAGGTAGCAATCCTAAAATGAGATACAGTAAACTTCAAGCTAAAGTAGATTAGAAGAGACAGAGGTCAATAATACTAGTTAAAAGCACAACCTAACAAGAGAGATAATACTGATAAACATATATGCACTGAATACTGTAGCACTTCACTTCATAAAATAAGAACTACTAGAATTAATAGATCAAATAAATATTAGTACAATCATAGTAGGAGATTTTAACATCTTGCTTTAGAGACAGATCGACTAAAGAAAGAAGCAATAAAGAAATTTCAGAACTCAAACACACCCTTGAACATATGGATTTAATACAAATATAAAGAATATTCAATCCCTCTGCCACATAGTATACATTGTTTTCAACAGCACATGATACTTTTTCCAAAATAGATCATGTAGCAGTCTACATACCTGCTTAAGTAAATATAAAAGAAGTGAAATCTTCCCATCCATACTGTCTTACTTCTGTGCAAGAAAAATAAAAATCAATAACAAACGAAATTTTGAGAAAAGCGAAAGTTCTTGGAAAATGCATAACATATTCCTAACCAACCAATAGGTCACAAAGGAAATTGAAGAAGAAATTTTAAAATTTCTACAAGTTAATGGCAGTGACTGCACAACTCAATGAAATCTCTGGGACACATTGAAAATAGTTCTAAGAGAAAATTCATTTCAGTTAATGTTTACATTAGGAAAGCAGAGCAAGGCCAAATAACCTTATGAAAAAATTTAAGACCCTTGAGGAACAACAACAAACCAGTCCCAAAACAAATCAAGAAAGGAAATTATAAAATAAGAACAGAAATCAATGAAATTAAAACTAAAAACCCTAAAATATGAGTTGAATAGCTATTTCTTCAAAAGAATAAATAAAATAGATAAGCTTTTAGCAAAACTCCCCAGAAGACTCACATCAATGCAATTGGAAATGACAAAAGTGGAGTCACAACAGACGCTGTAAAAATCCGGAAGAATTAATTGTTTCCAAAATTATATGTCAACAAATTGACAAATTTTGAAGAAATGGACAGATTCATAGGCACACAAGAATTACTAAAACTAACTCAAAAAACATAAATATATTTAATATCCCAATCACAAGCAATGAAATTAACTCAGTAATAAAGAATCTATCAACCAAAAAAAGACCTTTAAAAATCTTATGTCACCAGTATTCCTCAAGCTCTTCAAACACAGTGAAAGTGATGAGTACTTCTAAATTCATTTATTGAACATAGTGTCACCCTGATACCCAAACCAGAGACTCAAATAAAAGTGAGAGCTAAGGCCAATCTCTTAATGAATATAGATGCAAAATTCTTCAACAAGGATGAGGGATTTAGCTCAGCGGTTCCAGCACCTGACTTGCAAGTGCAAGGGCCCAGGTTCAATCCCCAGTAACCACATACAATACCAGGCATGGTGACTCATAACCAGGAGCAATCAGAACCGCATACCACAATGCCAGGCGTGGTGGCTCACACCTGTAATCCCAGCACTTGGGAGGCAGATGTGGGTGGATTGCTGTGAGTTTGAGGTTGAGCTCAGGACCAGCCTAAACTACAAAAGCTAGACCCCGTCTAAAAAAAAAAAAAAAAAAAAAACTTCAACAAAATACTAGCAAATAGAATGTCTCACACTACCAAAAAGGTCATGAAACATGATCAAATAGATTTTATTCCAGAAATGCAAATATAGTTCAATATATGTAAATTTATAAATGTAATGTGTCACATTAATAAGAGAAAGGTCAAAACCAATATGATCACATGAATAGATGCAGAAAAGGCTTTCAACAAGATCCATTACCCTTTCATGATTAAAAAAAAACCTGAAGAGAACAGGTATAGAAGCACCATAACTGAATATGATACAGTCTACTTATGACAGAGCAATATCTAAGGTCACACTAAGTGGAGAAGAACTAAAAGCTTTCTCTCTAAAATTAGAAACACTATCCACAGTCACCTCTGATATTTAACATGGTACTTAAAACATTAGCTAGATCAATTAAGCAAAAGAAATATGTGTGTGTGTGTGTTTATGTGTAAGACAGAGAATTCAATTTATTATTTGTAGATGACATGATATGACACTCCTCATAGAAGACCCAAAGAACTCCACCAAAATAAACTCTTAGAATTGATAACCAATTTCAACAAAGTAGCAGGATAAAAGATCGACAAACAAAAATCATTAGAATTTGTGTATACCAACAAAGAATGGGATTAGAAGGAAATTATGAAAACAGTGCCATTCACAACCACATCTGAAGAAATGGAAGGTACAAAATGACAGTACTCTGAAGAAGGGGATTGAAAAGGATATCAGAAAATGGGAAGATGTTCCATGCTTCTGGATAGGCAGAACCAGATTTGTCAAAATAGTCAAACTTCCAAAATTGGTATATAGATCAATTCAGTCCCAGTCAAGATCCAACAACATTCTTAACAGATATAGAGAAAAAAAATTCCAAAATTCTAATGGAATTAGAAAAAACCCCGAGTAGCATAAGTAATCCTGGGCAGTAAGAATGAAACAGGTGGCAGGGCATTACCAGGCTTCAAACTATACTACAAAACAATAGTGATAAATGGAATGGCACTGGACAAAAACAAACAGGTATATCAATGAAACAGAAAGCTCTTCAGACATATTCAACTATTTAATCTTTGACAAAGAGTAGAAAAGCTACATTGGAGGACAAATAGCTTATTAAACAAGTGGAGTTGTGAAAATTAGTCATCTATTTATAGAAAAATGAAATTATACTCTTATTTTTCATCATACACTAAATTTAAAACAAAATGAAGTAAAGATGTAAACATTAAAACAGAAACAATACCCTATGGAAGATAAAACAGAAACATTTGAACACATATAGAGGTGTAGAAAGGATTTTCTAAACAGAACCTCAGTCGCACAAGAAATAGCAGAACCAACAAATGAGATTATATTAAACTAAAAAGCTTCTGCATAGCCAAAGAATCAGTCATTAGAGTGAAGAGATGAGATACAGAACAGGAAACAACTTTTCCAGGTACTTCCCAGACAGGGCACTAGTATCTAGACTATATAAGAAGGGGAGAAAAAAAAAAAACACCTAGAATTAAAGACATAGTCAAGAAATGAGCTGGAAAATGAACAGACACTTCACAGAAGAAGAAATACATACAAATATATGAAAAGATATTCAATATCTCTGGCCACTAAGAAATGAAAATTAAAACAACACTCTGATTCCATCTTATTCCAAAAATAATGATAATTATTAGGAAATGAAACATTAACAAATGCTGGCATGGCTCTGGTGAAAAATGAACTCTCTTGCATCATTAGTGGGAATGATAACTCTACAGTCATTATGGGAATGAATATTGAAATTTTTTAAAGAATTAAAATTACAAATTCCATGTCTCTCAGTTATCCCCTGATATGTATCTTCCTTGAAAAGCTTAAGTAGTAATAATAAAGTGATTATTATGTGCATACCAATATTTACAGCAGTGTAAATCATAATAAATCCAAGAAGGACCTCATATACCTATCAATTGATGATAATCATAATGTTGTAGCCATATTAAGTAGAATAGTACTCATCTGTAAAGAATGACAAATTTGAAGCATTTGTTGGATAAATAGAAAGGGACAACAGGACAGAGCTCATACAATAGGGAAGTGGTTCCAGAGAACAAGGAGAGAAGTGAAGAGGAGGGGAAGAGGAAATGATAGTTACAAAGATGTGCCATGTACAGGATCCTAATACTCAAATCAGTGTAAACATTATATGCCATAAAATGTGCTGACAAATCAGCAAGTACAAAAAGGTGACAGGGGAACCAGAGGAGAAGGGGTGAGGGGAAGGGAAGAGGAAGAGAGAAAAAACAAACAAGCTGCAATATGTATATGTAACTGCTCCTCAGGATGATTATAAACTGTGTGAATTGCAAACAGATATTAATAAAATAAAGGATTACTTAATGGAACAAAATATTCAAAGGAAATATATATGAGGAATTCAATGAAATATGTTAAATTTAATAGATCTGCAAATTTAATCAGATTTTCTTTAATATTAAAAATATAAGGAAAACAAGGAAATCTACATTTTCTTTTGAGATCCAATAATCTGTAACTCTAACTTTTATATGGACTTCTTTAGATCTTAAATGCACTAAATGCAGATAATATCTTTTGGTCAACAACTACTAATGTAAGTATAACTTTTTTTTTAACTAAAAAAATTACTGTCCAATTTGGTTTGTAAGGATCACTTAACCAAATCTATAGCCTGTCACTCAGATGGCCAGAAAGAGCTGAGACATTAATATTTGATCATGAATAACCAGTGGGATTCCTCTGCAGAACTGAATACAGTCGATTTTTGTTATTTTTCTAAATATTATTGGCTTGGCTGTCCCTGCTTGAGAACAGTTTCTAGGGTCATGAATTTAATCAGACAGCCTTCTTCTAATTCAACCTCAAAAGAGAGAAGGTAGATCTATTTATTTTCTTAGTAGCATGTGTATAGTTTTTTGAATCCTGCCTGTTCTATTTATTTGGCTATGAAAGACCATGGAAATTGAAAGCTAGGGAGAATGAAACATGGTAAGCACAGGTCTGGTGAGCTCAGTGTCTTGTGATGGAGGAACCAGGGAATTCACTAGCAGAGTAATGTGAGGAGAAGAAAAAGAGATGTTAGAGTACACAGTAAGACAGCTGTAGACATGTAGCCTGAAGTCTTGAACACAGGGAAATATGGAATGATTGGGATAGAAAGAAGATAAAAGGCTCAGATTATAGATACAAACAACATGGGCTTGAGTCCTGGTTGTATGACTTACTAGTTGTATGACCTTTCTTAATTGTAAAAGATAGGATGAGAATAATAGTACCCATCTAATAGGAGTGTTGTGCTGTCTCCATAAAAAAGTAGAGTCAAAAGTATACAACCTCATGGTGACACACAGTGAGTACCTAATAAACAGTAGTTGACATTCTAATTAATTAACAATAAGGACAATTACATAGTTTCTGAAGCTAGAAAGAAGCTCTAAGATCACTTAACTTAGTCACCCTTCAAATAGAGGAAAGTCTAGGCTTAGTAAGTTGAAAAGGTTCTCTGAACACACAAAGTTAGCCAACGACAGCACCCATATTAGTACCTGGGTCTTCCAAAGTTTCATCATAAGATGTTTTCACTGTGTCTCACACTTATGAGGCAAAATTGTCAAAAGTGCCCCTTTGATTCTTTGTGTCCTTTTACCTCTCTTTAGCCCATTCTGGGGACCACTACAAAGCCCAGGGTAGTACCTGTTGGGGGATCAGTTTGCATCTCTAGAAGGCAGCCTATTCTTATGGAATAATACTGTAGAAAACAGCAGAAAAAGTGCTTTCCGAGGAACTAGAGCTGCCTTTACACATCCACTTTGTGCCAAGACCTGGTACCAAATGCCTTGCTCTCGAACCCAGGGAGTCCACAGCAAGTGCCCATAAAAGACAGTCAATTTCCTCATGGTGATCATCTGGTGTTTTGTCAGCAACTTTCTCCTCACTACCAACAATCATGACACATCTTGGGATGTACTCAGTGTGATATTCAAAACAGATCACTTCTGGCCTAGCCTAGGCTGTGACTAACTAGAAAAGCTGGTCAGAGTTCCACTGGAACATAGAACTTGAGTGCCTTCTGCTGTCCTATCCAGCAGCAGCCTTTTCATTGTAGATTTTTGGGAGAACCACAAGGGGAGGAGCAGGAGCAGTGGATGTTGCAGGGAGTACTTGGAGGGGTGGGGCAGCAGCGATTTAAGCAGTAGGAGAAAGTATTTTATTGTTTTGTCAGTGGTACAACTGCATAGGGGAAGCCTGTGAAGTGTTTGGCTTAAATTACTCAGAACCGCCCACCACTTTAGAAACTCAACATGTTTGACAACTGTGCCCATGCTGGGACTCTAAGACAACTGGCAGAAGTCTGAGATCACTGACTGCTTACAGCTGAGCAATTTATAGCAATACATTGTTTTTATGGTTGAGAACTCATCTTCCTGTGCATTCAGGGCTGGAATATGCACAAACTCTCAGGAGATATTATAGTTAGTGCTTTTCGGAAGAGATGTCCTATTGTGAAATAGATGATCTTATTTTGAAAGAGATGAACAGAAACTGAAGGGAAAAGCTCTGATCTGTAGGGGAAACCACACCGTATTTTTAACACAAACACTATCTTTTCTAACCCTGACATTTTGCTGTGTAGTTGCTCCTTTTCTTCTTGTCTCATGTGATAAGGTGTTTTAAAAAACCACAGAAGCATTGGATCTCCAGAAGGACTCTCCAAAGGCATATTTAGCCAAGGCTGTTTTGAAAAAAGTGGATCTTGTCAAATGGGCTGCATAAAGATGATAATTAAATTAAATGAAATTAATCCCAAGAGCTACTATTATAGGATTGGCTGATTACATAGTTAGCTAAGACCCACTAACTACCATTTTCCTTGCTGGATTCAGAAATGACATTTTTGTGCTGTGTGAATAAGTAGTAAGAGTGGCATGGTCCTTTCCACCAAAGGACCTCTTCTTCACATGTACAGATTGTCTCAGGCAGGGCACAGGCTCTCGGGTGTGCACTTTGGTCTGCTTGCCTCCCTCCTGAATGCTCCTTGCTGTGCTGTGCCACAATTAATCATGCTTTCTAGGTTTTAGTTAATTTTGAGACCCCAATAAATTGGTTTGTTCTGGCATTATTCCAACCCTGATAATTTCACAACTGTGTGCTTGGAAACTGCTGCAAGTTTGCACAGGACTTAGCAAACAGGGAGCTGGGGGAGAGTGCATAAAAAGAACTCTTGTTTGGCTTAAGTTCCATTAATATTGGAGAAAGCTGAACTTTAAGTGACAGAGAAACACAGTTTAGCACATGGACTTTGTATCTGGGAGTGGGCTTCTCTCTGTTCTTTTAACTTTCTCCCTCTTCAACTCATGGTGGATTTGAAAACAATAAAATTAAATCAACATAAACTTTTGGCTTGACATTTCTGTTCTATTTTTCCTCAAGTTTTTGTCTCTAATTTCACAAGAGTCAGTTTAGGAATAATGACGGATCTCATAATCTAGTAAAAAGTTCATCTGGGTTTAGGCTTTTTATTTTTAAAGACAGGATTGTTTATGCATTCCTTTTTCTTTTCCAATTTCAGGTGGCTATTATGAGGTCATCAAGACAATTTAAACTGTCTCTGGCATTTGGGTTCCAGAACGTCCTGTGGCTAAAGAAACATGGCTTGGAAGATGCCAGTAGGCTGAGAGATTGGACACCTGAAATTATTGTTTTACAGTTGAAGACTGCCAAAACTTAAAGGAATCTGAAGGTTCAATTTTTTTTTTTTTTTTTTTTTTTTGAGACAGTGTCTTGCTTTGTAGTTCAGGCTGGCCCTGAACTCAGCCTGAAACTCACATCACAGCAATCCTTCTGCCTCTGCCTCCCGAGTGCTGGGATTACAGGCGTGAGCCACCACGCCCGGCCCTGTGGTATGTGGTACTGGTTGCTGCTGGCCATGAGTCTCCACACCCAGTATTGTATGTGGTTACTGGGATCGAACCTGGGCCCGTGCACTTGCAAGACAGGCACCGGAACCACTGAGCTAACTCCCTGGCCTCTGAAATTTCAATTCTTATATTTTACAGATGAGGAAACTGAGGCCCACAGAGAGCAGGAGGTTGGGATATGACCTGTCTCTGGCAGAGAGGATCAGAACCAAGAGTTCTGATTCATAGTTCAAAGATCCTTTTAGTTTCTCCTATTGCTTGTCTTGTGGCAAGAACATTATATTTTCCCTAAAATGAAAGGGAGGTTAAAACTAAAAAAGAAGATTAGGATACTTAGTTACAAGGGCAAAGTGAGAGTGACTGTTTAGATTTTTTAATTTTCTTGGCAAAATTCCCTGGACATGCAGATTCTCTGCTAAGTTTTTGAATCAGCTAGAGAAAACTGGAGATGAATGATTGTGTCTACATGATGCCTAAACAGTTGATTCAGTCAAAAAAATATATTCGTGTTGCTGGATTGGCAACACAACTAGTTGGTGGACTGAATCGTTTGCGTTTTAACTGTATAAGAGGCAGAAGAGAAAGCTCCAGACCAGAGACCTCATTATCAGAAAACCTAGCTTCCAAGCCTAGTTGTACTTTTTATCCCACCTACCTCTGAGGGCCTCAATTTCTCCATCTGTAATGTAATCAGTTTTGTATTTCTGTACTTCTTACTCTTCAATTTCTAAAGTACTATTCTATGCCTATGTAGACATTTTCCAGGATTTTCCACGGGAAGATGATGTCCATGTTGAAGTTTTTGCCATTTATACAAGAGATTAGCATCTCCACATTTCAGTGTGAAAAGTTTCTGCATTTGATACACAGCTCATTTCCATCTCTCTGATCTCACCTTTTAGTCAGGCAGTTGCATAGTCGCCTCAGTGTCCTTGAATCTCTTCCTTGTGAAGAGAAAAAGAGGCCAGTAGCAACTTGACAAGAGGAACTCACCAGTGCTGTCAGGGATCCTGTACATTGTCATCATCTGATCTCATCTCGTTACCAACAACCCTTCCTTGGCCCACAATTCCTTCCCAGCTTAGCCGTATGCAAAGGCTGAATAATAAGAATCTTGTGGGATTCTAAAAAAGAAGCAGAGAACAACAAAGCAGTGTTGATCTAATGGTAGGTTCCATGTCAGTTGGAGAATCTAACTATTTCTGGTTGATTTCTGACACTAAACCTGTGAATATCATTTTCTGGCTCATGTTCCTGGCTATTTCATTAACTCACTCGAAGCTTTTTGAATGAATTCAAGCCAATGGTGTTCTTACAAGCTCCCATCAGCTCATAAGGCAATTGTATACAGCTTTTACTAACTCCACACTAAGTGACAACATATTGTTAGTTTGAAATTGGCCTTATTGGGACTATTTACACAGCAGAAATTGGAAATTGCTCTAAATCAAGGTTTTTCTTTCCTCCCTAGAGAGCCAATTTAGTAACAGCTTCCTACTGTACACTGTGGTTCACACTAAAATGCCTCTAGAGCTAGCTAGAAAGGTAATGTGAATGACTAAAAGAGGCCTGCAGGTAAAATATGGAACACAGTAAGTAACGGCAAGAACTGTGGCGATTGATGAGTCTAGAAGCAGGAGCCACTACTTTGTCTATATCTGTTTTATGTAGAGATGTCAGCACCTTGTTTTTGGCCCTTACACTTTTGCAAGACCTGGAATCAAGGTGTATATGTCACTTCTATCAATAACAAAAATATACATTATTTAGGTTGAACTGAAATGTGACAGAAACAAAAACCTGTTTGTTCCAGACAAAACATGTGCACAGATTGTTCCTCTTTAGCTCTTGAGTCAGCATTTTGCCATCTTTCTTTTCAGAAATTTCTGACTCCCCCTCTGTTTCCTGGGTTATAACTTCTATGCTGAGTTGTGAGCATCTTTCCTCATCATCCACAAGTTTTCTTTCCTTGAAAATTGGAAGAACACACAACTGCTAACAGAATATCCAGGTGGCTTATAGTTTTTTCTGTGCTTTGATTTCCAGTCCATGTACCATGAAGCTGAAGAAGAAGATTCTGCCCTCAGATCTTTGTCTAACATTGTATTATATTCTCCAGGCACCAAGACAATTCTTGGTGCTTTTGTGACTCTGAAAGGAAAGAATGATTTCCCTCTTGCCATCAGTTTCATCATTGTTCCACTTGAAGGCATGTTGGCATCTTACTCCCCAACTCATTCTTACATCGAAAAGCAGGATGGGAAACTGTCTGGTTATCCTACTTTTATCCCCATTCTTGGCAAACTGGAGCTTCAGTAGTTAATAAAGAATTTTACTGTATGTGGAATAGCTTTCACATTGGAATAAATAGGTGGAGGTAAAAAGAAGAGATTGAGGTTGGAAACAACTATTGTGCAGTTAGCGTGTGCCAGGAACTCTGCATATGTTAGACAACTGAATCTCAACAGCAACCTTATCATTATCCCATTTTTATACAGTAGAAGACAGGCTTATAACGTGTGACTCTTTGACATTCCATCTCAAGTGTGCTTGATTCCAAAGTCTTGATTCTTTTGAATACACCATGCTACTTCCCTGAGGAGAGATAAAAGCTGTGGTTAGTACAAGAGCATAGTCACTCCTGTTGATTCAACCAAAACTAATGAATATTTGATGCATCCCCTACCTCCAAGATTAAAGCTAGATATTCTAGAAAGTCCATAGTAGTTCTAGGGAATTGTGTGGATCATGAGGTCCTACAGTATGCTATTAAAGTAGTTCCATGTATAAAGTGATTAAACACTATGGCAGCAGCACTCCTAGGCAGACAGCTTCTATGCTACTCTGTATGAATCATAATTCATGAATATATCCTCTCCTCAAGTGGTTTTTATGACACCTTTGGCTAACAAACTCTTGAAATAATTTAGTAAAATACTGGGAATACGGTTAAACTCTGAAAAACAAATCTTCGAACAGAAATGGTATAATTTATGCTTTGCTCATGTGACTCATTCATGATCCTTGTAGAACATATTGTAACTTTGGATGAAGAAAGTCAGTCCTTTCATCTTTTAGATATTTTCTATAATCCCGTGTACTGATAATTTTGTCTTGATTTGAAAAGCAAATGTATTCCATGAATTTCCTGAAAACAAAATGTTACTTTTAAAGTTTAATGGAGTTAATTTATTTTTCTTGTGCTGGAGATTGAACACATCTTATGTAAGTGCTCCATGACTGAATTCCATTTCCACACCACCACCATCACTCATTTTTAAAATCACTTTGAAGTAAAAGTTCACTAAATTGCCCAGGCAGCCTTAATCTTGCCATCCTTCTGCTTCACCGTCCCATGACTACCATGATGACAAGTAAATCTAACTTTTCATATGGCCTTTACAATAGATCTGGGGATGTAATCCTTTGAGAAAGTAGTCACAAAAAACCATCCGGACATCATAAAATCACTTAAAAGGAATTTATTTCTTTAAAAATTATTTTTCAAATGTAACACAGAGTCTGAATGAACGTATTTTCATTTATTTTTCTTTGATATGAATAACTGAAAGGTATACATAGAAATGACAGCTTAATTAGAATAATACATTCAGCTAAAAAGTACCTGCTACTAGGACTGTGAGTGTGTCTGGGTGGGTCAGTACATGCTTAGCATGTACAATGCTCTCAGTTTAGATCCAAGTGCGAAAATAATAACAACTACAACAACAAAAACCTCAAAAAATAAAAAAATCCATACCTCTATTTTGTTCCCAAGATGCTATAACCTACTTTCTGTATTTATTTCTCTGGTTTTCATAAACTTTCAGGAAACAGAATTGTTTGAACTGGCAATAACAGTGAAGATTGGCTAGTTATGTTATAAAAATAAACAACTTCTGTTATACTTTGAGTCTAGATGTTCCTCCAAAACCTCATGCAGCCATAGGTGGCTTTTCAGAGGTGTCTTAATCTAGAATGTGTGATGCTGGGTTTGAGGGTATGTGATTTCTAAATCAATCCACCAGTTAATTTGCTGGGAAAGATGTTCAGGTCCCTTGTTGTTTTTACTATCTTGTGCACCCCATGCTGTTTCTTCTCTGTGATACCAGTTGGCCTTCCACTCTGCTGTGGAGCTAGGTATCTATGAAATGAAACTTTTATGAACTGTGAGCTAAATAAAACCTTTTCCCTTTAACTTTGAGTGTTGAGTATTTTCTCACAGCAACTAGCAAAAGTAACTAAGACAACCTCCAAATTTCCAAAGCATAACACCGAAAGGAGCCTTTGTCACTCACTCTAGATAACCAAAATAAATTTCCTGAGGACTTTGTTGATTGTAGTCACTTAGAAAAGCAGGCTTCCTTATAATACTTGTACCCATTACTTCTATGGTAATAAGAAAGGGAATGAGGAGAATTATGTACTCTTAAAAATTTCCCCCAGAAATGACATATCATTTTATTTATTTATTTAATTTATTGGTGTATTTTAGATGTGCATTATGATCACATTCAACATTATAAATTTGTACCTGTTCATAGTATATCTTGATTTTCATTTTTCCCATTCCTCTGTCCTTCCAGCTACCCTACCCCCTATATACATAAGCTTTATTTCCATTTTTTATCTTTAACAGCTAATTCTTTCTGTTCAGTCTTTACTTTTCCCTAATCCCTGTCTCTTTTCACTTGGAACACTTTCTTCCTATTTGACAATATTTATCATACATTCTGAACCTCATCTACATACTCAGTTTTTCATACTAGAGGAATGATATGATATTTATACATCTGTGTCCTATTTATTTAACTTATGAGTATGTCCTCAAGACACACGCATTTAACTATAAAATTTATAATTCCTTATGGCTGAGTAATACTTTGCTTTATAGAAAAAAAAACCCACATCTTTATCTAGTCCTCTGGGTATGGGCACTTGGGCTATGCCCAAGATTCAGTTATTACAAACTGAGCTGCTCCGAACGTGGGTGTAAATGTGTCTATGTGATATGATGCTTTTAATTCTTCTGTATATATATCTAGCAGGGAAATCACAAGATCAAATGGGACTTCTCATTCTAACATTCTGAGTCATCTCCACACTGATCTTCACAGTGGTTGCACCAGTTTACATTCCCACCAACAGTGGAGAAGTGTTCCTTTCTCCCCACAACCTCGTCAGCATGTTGTTGGTTGATTTCTTGATAGCATCTGGAATGAGATGGAATCTCATTGTTCTTCTTATCTGCATTTCTCGATTAAACATTTCTTATGTTACTTTGATGACTTTACTTCTTCATCTGAAAAATGTCTGTTTACTTCTGATGCACATTTTTGAATTGGATCTTTAAATTTTGGTGGCCTGATGTTTTAAAGTTCTTTGTATATTCTAGATAGTAGTCCTTTGTCTGAAGAACAGCTGAAAATTTTGTTTTACTATATTGTAAGTTGTCTTTTCACTCTCTTGTTGCTTTCTCTTGTTGTTTGGAAGCTTTTCAATAAAATGAGATCCCAATTGTTGATTGCTTCTGCTAGTTCTCATGCTGATGAGGTTTCATTCATAAAGTCTTTCCCTCTGCCAATAATTCCAAGAGTTCTACCTAACTTATCTTCCAGCAGATTTAGTGTTTCTCTTTGAATATTTAGGTATCTAATTCACTTTGATTTCAGTTTACTGTGAAGTGAAAGAGATCTTACTTTAATCTTCAGGAGGCTGAAACCCAGTTTTTCCAGCACTATTTGTTAAAGAGGCTATCTTTCCTCTCTTGAGCGTGTTTGGCCCCTTTGTCAAAAATTGAGTGGGTTAATACATTTGGAGTATTTTATTGATCTTCTAGTCTGTTCCACTGATCCTCAGGTCAATTTCTTTGACAGTATTATGCTGTTTTTTTATTATTATCTTTATTGATATATTAAATATACACATCATGATTGCACTCCATAATGGGGATTTGTACCAGTATAAGACACAACTTAATTCTCATTTTTTCCCATAACCCTACCCACCCTACCACCACCCGCATATACATAAAATTTGTTTCCTTACTTTTTTGTTACAATCTCAACATTTTCCCCCTTCACTCTATTTACATTGAGCATTTTCTATTTCACAATATATAACATACAATGCTAGGACTCATTTACATCTTTATTTTCTCATACCAGAGAAAAGATGCCATAAAAAATGATAAGTTTGAATCATTTCTACTTAAATGGACATACCTTGAGGATATCCTCATAAGTGAAATAAATAGGGCACAGATTTGTTTTGTTTTTTAATCACAGTAGCTTTGTAGTATAGTTGCAAGTTGAGGATTTTGTTATCCCATGCCATATCCTTGTTGCCTAGAATTGATTTTGCTGTTCTAGGTGTCTTATGGTTTCATGTGAATTTTTAATTATTTTCTCTAGCTCTGTGAAATATGCTGCTGGGATTTGAATCAGGATTTCATTCACTCAAATAGTAGTATTGGAAATATGGTCATTTTGCTGATATTGGTTCTTCCTATCCAGGAAAAAGGAATGTCTTTCCATTTTCTAATATCCTCTTCAATCTCTTTTCAGAGTGCTGCAGTTTTCAGAGTGAAATTTGTTCACTGCCTATGTTAGACTGATTCTTAGATATTTAATTTTGGGGAGGTGCTATTGTGAAAGGAATTATTTCCTCTATTTGTTTCTCAGTGAGTCTATTATTTGTGTAAAGCAAAGCTATTGATTTTGGGGTATGTATCTTGTACTCAAAAGGTTTAAATCATGAATGGATGTTGGATTTTGTTAAATGCTTTTTCTGAGTCAGTTGAGATGATTATACGGTTTTTGTTCTTAAATCTGTTAATATACTCTATTACATTTGTTGATTTACATATGCTGAATTATCCTTTCATCTCTGAGATGAACCCAGCTTGGTCAGGGTGTATGTTCTTCCTAATGATGCCCTGTATTCAGTTTGCCAGTATCTTATTGAGGGTATTTACTCCTATATTAATTAGGGTTTTCACCTGTGGTTCTCTTTCTTGATTGGATCTTTCTTTGCTTTTCAAATCAAGGTAATAGTTGCTTCAAGAAATGAATTTGGTGGTCTTGTGTCCCTCTCCATTTCACTAAAAAGTTTGAGAAGTAGTGGCATTATCTCTTCTTTAAATGTGTCACAGAATTCAGTAGTGAATCCATCAGGACTAGGACTTTTCTTTTTTGTAAGTTTTTAATTACATTTTCAAGTTCATTTATTGATATTGGAGTATTAGAATTTTTATAACTTTTTCATTCAACTTTGGAAGTTCATATGCATCTAAAAATGTGTCCATTTCTTCTGTTTTGCATTTTAGTGGAGTACAGATTTTCTTTTTTTTTTTAATCTTTATTGGTACATTAAATATACACATCATGATTGCACTCCATAATGGGGATTTGTACCAGTATAAGACACAACTTAATTCTCATTTTTTTCCCATAGCCCTACCCACCCTACCACCCCCCCCATATACATAAAATTTGTTTCCTTACTTTTTTATTACAATCTCAACATTGTCCCCTTTCACCTTATTTTACATTGAGCATTTTCTATTTCACAATATATAACATACAATGCTAGGACTCATTTACATCTTCATTTTCTCATACCAGAGAAAAGATGCGATATGTACCTATCTGTGACCTATTTATTTTCTAAGTAGGTGTTGACTATCTGGATCCTGGTCGATCTGTTGTGGTTTCACCTTTTAATTCCCATTTGCATGGATTTGGGCCTTTTCCTTTCTTTTATTAATAAGCTTGACTAAGGGTTTGTTGATGTTGTTTATTCTTTCAAAGATCCAATTTTTCAATTCATTGATTTGTTTTTGTATCATTCTTAGTCTCTATTGTATTAATTTCTGCTCTGATCCTTATAATTTCCTCTCTTGTATGAGCTTTGAGTTTGTCTTACTCTTTTTTTTCTAGGAACTTGAAGCTGAGCTTAATGTTGTTTATTTGAGTTTGCTCTATTTTCCGAGCATGGGAATTAATTGCTATGAATTTTTCTCATAGCGTTGTTTTCATTGTATTCCATAGATTTCTGTATGTTTTACTGGCATATTAATTTAACCACAGAAACTGTCTAATTTCTCCTGCAACCTATTCATTATTTAGGATAATGTTATTTAGTTTTCATGTGTTTATGAAGTTCTTAGAATTTCTTTTATTATTGATCTTCAGTTTCAAGGCACTTGATCTGACAATATACAAGGGATAACTTCAATTCCTCTGCATTTATTTAAACATATTCTATGAACTAACGTGTTCTATCTTGCAGAATGACCCTTATGCAGCTGAGAAGAATGTGTATTCTGATTTTGTGGGATGGAATATTTTGCAGACATCTATGAAGTCCATTTGTTTAAAATTTTTGCTCGGTTCTAGTATTTCATTGTTGATTTTTTTTGTTTGATCTGTCTATTTGGGACAGTGAATATTGAGTTCCCTCACTACTACTATATTAGTGCTTATTTTGGTTTTCATGTCTATTAATATTTGTTATCTATAGTTGCATGTGCTGACATTTGGTGCATATATATTTATGATTGTCATCTTTACTTCTTGGATTGTCCCCTTACAAGGACATAGTTACCTTCTTTATTCCTTTTAATTAATTTTGTTTTGAAATCTACTTTATCTGCAGATAAGATAGCTACTCCTGCTTTTCTACAGTGTCCTATCATACGAAGAATTGTTTTCCATTTGGTAGCTTTCCGTCTATGAATTTCTTTTTGAAGTAATTATGTTTCTTGAAAATGCCGTATTGTTGGATCTTGCTTCTTGAAACATTCTGCTGTTTCTTTTAACTAGTGAATTTAGATCATTAACATTGATAGTTATAACTGATATGTGTTGACTTATACTTGTAATGGAATTTTCTTATAGTGGACTATATTATTATTATTATTATTTTTTCCACCTGCCATTTAATTTCTTGCTTTGCTGAATTACTTCATTCTGTTAGACCTTATGGAGTTGTGAGCCTCACTGTCTTTTTCTAAGATTGTTCAGAATTTTTTATAACACAGATATGATATTCATGAAATTTCTTGTGTCTTTGGTTGTGGAAGAAACTTATTTCTCTATCAATTTTTAAAATATTCAAAGGAAAAAAAGAGAGCAGGGGTAAATAAAGAAGGGAAAGAAAAATTTTGATGGCTGAAAAAAGGAAACAAAGTTTATGTACATAAGGTGCAGAAGATTATAGGGAGGGCAAGGGAATGGGAAAAATGAGAAGTAAGTTGTGTTGTGTACTGGTACAAATTCTAAATGTCATTTGTGATCATAATGTGCATATAAAATGTACCAATAAAATGAATTTTAAAAAAAGAAAGATAGTTTAGTAGGACATGTCAATCTTGATTGGAGGGTTTTTCTTTTATGAACTGAAATACTTCACTCTAGGCTGTTCTTGATTTAAGTGTGTGTGCTGAAAAGTCTGCTTTAATTCTGATGGGCTTTCCTTCATACATAATTTGTTTCTTTTCTTTAGTTATGTTCAATATTTTGTTCTTCTGTTGAGATTCCGATACTGTGACTGTTATATGCCTAGGTGTGGATTTTTTAAAATCACAATTAATAGGAGTCCCATATGCCTCACTTAACTGTATATCAAATTCTTTTCTTCTGCTTGGGAAATTTTCAGCCATTACACCTATACATAGTTTTTTGTATCATTTGCATTGTTTCCTGTTACTTTGTTTACTGTTTCTCCTATCAGTCTTATGTTGTTATTCTTTGCATTATGTAGCAGAGGCTGGATTGATTTCTCTTTTTTTTTTTTTTTTTTTTGAGACCCAGTCTTGCTTTTGTAGTTCAAGCTGGTCCTGAGTTCACTATGTAGTCCAGTCAAGCCTCAAATTTACAAGAATTCTCTTGCATCTGCCTCTTAAGTGTTGAGATTACAGGCATCAGCCACCACGTCTGGTATTGTGATTATACATACATATATACATATATATATATATATATATATGTATGTATAATCATACATATATACGTATATGTATATATACGTATATATGTATATATACGTATATATACATATATGTATATATGTATGTATAATCATACATATATACACATATATGTATATGTATGTATATATACGTATATATACATATATGTATATATACGTGTATATATACATATATGTATATATATATAATTACTGGTGAGTTTGAGTCACCAGGCCCAGCGTTGTGGTATGTGGTTACTGGGGATCGAACTCAGGACCCTGCACTTGCAAGGCAGGCACCAGGACCACTGAACTAAATCCCCAGCCCAGGACTGGGTTCTCATGTTCCCTTATGGCTTTTAAGAAATATTATCTCTCCTGGTTGATAACTGAATCCTATCTTGTAAATCTGAAATTCTGTCTTTGGATTTGCTAGCTCTAATGCATAAGATTTCAATGGAGTTCTTAATCTCTTGAATCTGTTTATTGGATTCCATTTGTTTTTTGTGCTGGGATTCCATCATGTTCCTGAGGTCCTTTTTTTTTTTTTAATCTGTATTATTGACCATAATCATCTCTGCCGTTATCTGAGAGATTATTTCTATTTCATTTTTCCAAGTCTTCTTTTGTTGCCAGTTCAGGGAATCCAATGGCTGTGTTTCAGGTTTATTCATTTCGTTTGTCTCTAACTTTCTCTTTGGGTATCTGCATTTCTGGGTATGGGTCTTATTTGTTATTTTCTCATCTTTGTTTTGCTGCTATTGTGTATGATTTTGGTTTAATCCCTGTGTTAATGTCTCTAAAATTCTTATTGCAAGTAACTTTCTTGCTAATATTTAGAACCTTTATAATGATTATTTCCTGGGTCATCCTCTTGATATAATTGACCCTTAAGCCTCTGCAAAAGTGCAATCAAAGTACTTGCTCTCTTTTTGACAGATCTAGGCACAGATTCTGAGGCTCCCCCTCTCATGATGATCCCGTAAGTGTTCAGACTCCAAGCACTGTGCAGAGGTTGGGGCAGAGTTGCATCTCGAATGCCTCTGCCTAAGTTTCAGGGCAGCCACCACACTTATTCACTCAGTATGCACAGACACCTAAAATTAACATATCACCTTTCACTGACCAAACCAAATCAGATAGCTATGCTTAACTCTAGAGAAGAGTATTAAAATCTTACAACTAGGAATCCAATAAGAGCCAAGCATGGTGGCTCACACCTGTAATCCCAGAACTCAAGAGGCAGAGGTAGGAGGATTGCCTTGAGTTTGAGGCTAGTCGGGGCTATATAGTGAGTTCAGGGCTAGCCTGAATTACTAAGTGAGTCCCTGTCTCAGAAAACTAGAAAAAAAATTAAAATTAAAAAAAATAAAAGAACTTAATAGGAAGAAAGCTAGAAATATTAGTTGAACCATGTTAATTACAAATTTTTTTTTCTAATCCTTTCCAGAAGTAGCTATAAGGAAGAAAATATAACAAAGAGACAAACTTTTAGTAATAAATAAGAATACATATAAGTATCAAAATATCTCATTATAACATATGTCACTGGTCCTAAAAGATCTAGAGAATAAATTATCAATTTGTACAAAGTGAATAAAGTATCTGATTAATACAAACTGTGTTGGTCTGATTTTTATATAAAGAATCACAGGTAAGTGGACTTTGTGGAGATAAGAAAGGTAATGGGGGGCTGGGGAGTTAGCTCAGTGGTTCCGGCGCCTGTCTCGCAAGTGCAAGGACCTGGGTTCAATTCCCCGGTAACCACATACAATACTGGGTGTGGAGACCCACCCCCAGCAGCAACCAGTACCACATACCACAGTGCCGGGCGTGGTGGCTCACACCTGTCATCCCAGCACTCAGGAGGCAGAGGCGGGAGGATTGTGATGTGAGTTTGAGGCTGAGCTCAGGGCCAGCCTGAACCACAAAGCGAGACCCTGTCTTCAAAAACCTAAAAAAAAAAAAAGAAAGGTAATGGGATGGGAGGAGAATTCAAGGTGGATAGGAGAAGGGAAAGTAAAAATTATCCACATTCAATATGTTTATGTACCAACTTTCCAAGGTGAATGCAATCATTATGTATCACAAACTCATA
>PVIR01027918.1:0-22447 GCA_004026965.1 Petromus typicus
GTCACGTTAGGTTATCCAAGAAGAAATCCATCTGTGCCCTCACTTACTGGAGGGCCCTAGAAAAGCAGAGAGAATGGCCTGGCTCTCTCTTCCCCTACTGAGGAACTCTGTCATCATGCAAGGCCGCATGAGGACCATGAGACTCTTCTGGTTCAGCTCCCTTTGGATATAAACAAGTTTCCACAAGGGGTAAAAGGCAGGAACTTTCCAACCATGGGAAATAAAAGGGCTTCATCTAATTCTGTCCCCACTTGACAGCTGCAGTTGTGCAGCTGAGCCTTATCATGACTGTGCTGTTCACCTTAAGAGTTTTCTCTTCATTTTAGAAAATGATGGTTCCTCTGGCATTTGGGGCACTGTGTAGGGAGCGGGGCTGCTTGTATTGAGCGTGCAGTGTCTTAATGGCTGACTATTGATTGCAGGTATCGACCTCTTGGTTTCAAATAACCAACATGGTTTCCAATAGATCCAGATAATTAAGATTTCTCAAATGGCAACTAATAATTTGCATCTGCAGTGCGGCTGTCCTTGGGAGCTTGGGGAACCCATGCTGATCAGAACTGAAAGGAAACACTGCTCCTGTGTCCTCTGATCCTTGATTATAGAGTCCTAGAAAAATCATTTCACCTTCCTGACCTGTTTCACCAAGGCTATTAAGTGACCTCAGGGAGTTACTTCCATTTATTGAAAACACCCGGGACCAGCTTGCAGCATTAGAGAGGTCTAAGTTCAGTTCCCTGGTTCACGTGGGAGGGCTGGCTGGTAGCACACAGAGGGGTTTTGGTAAAGCCTTCTGTATCTACCCACTCTGTCCTTGAATCCATCCCTCATATTCTAAGTGCTGTGCTCCTCCTAAACTCACATTTGGGTCTTGATTTCTCTCTCCCATCCCTCTGTCACTTCCAGAATTAAAGCCTAAATTCCTGTGGAGACAGCACAATCTTGGCACCTCCCAGGTCTACATTTCTGCCTATATATAGACCTGAGGGAGTGCAGGGGGTGTAACACCGTGCGTGGAATCCAGGCTTGGCCCTGAGAATTTCTTAGGCTTCTAGGATGCTCATGGAGGAGTCCTGTGTGGAATATGCTTAGCTGGCTGGCTCACCATCTTTTTCAGTCATTAGCCAACCAGTGCACTTGCCCCAAGCACAGGAGGAAGATGACAGGTAGGTGACGTGAACTAGGTCCTATCCTAGCCATGCCCAGTGCAGACCAGGTTACCGATGATGGCCACCCCACAGAGCCTGCAGCCTGAGAGCTGGTGCTGACTGCCAGAAGCCATGGAACTTTAGGGTGGTTTATTATATAGCACAATTAGGGCAGTAACTAACAAATAACTATCAGATTCACAAGGGGTGATCAAAATACATCGTGAATACTTAAACTACAAACTCGATTATAATAAAAGTCACATTGCCATTGATTCCTCTCAACACATTCCCTCCCAGTTCAAACACACTTGTCCCATCCTCACCACTTTCTGAAGCTGTTTTGGAAGTCCTGTTTCCTGGTGTCTTTACAAGTTGTGATAAAAAAGACAGTGATTGCTTCACATTGTTGTGTGTGCTCATCTACCTACCTGGTGCTCTGTGACTTTTGGCTCTTCCCAAAGGTCAACATGACCTTGTGATTTAAGCATCGCAGAATTGACTCAGGATAGCCCAGTAGCCATATCAGCGAAGCTATTTGAGACACTCACAAAAGGGCTTCTGGGGCTGCTGAGGAAGGTAGCAGGAATGATGGGATAGTGTGTTTGAAGTAGGACTGAGTATTTTGTGATGGATTAGTGACAGTGTGTCTTTCTAATGTAATATATTTGAAAAATGTTAAACAATTGGCAGTTTTTGATCACAGTTCATCTGACCCCTAGGTGTCTCTAGTTGGTTTTCTGTGTATGGTTGTGACGTTGAAGATGATGATCACACTCACCTTAAACATGTGTTGGGATCTGATGCACAACAGATGCTTTTAAGTCATGGGATGGAAATGGTGTGTGACAAGCACTTGGGGAAAGGAGAAATAAGTGGGCATGGTGTGTCATCCACACCCTCGAGTGTCAGTGACAGCCATGCTGAGCAGGCTGCTGGTGTCCTTTTCTCTTTGACCACTGATGTGGAGAAACTAGGGCTCAGTGAGGCTGAGGGGTTTTGATGGAAGTCCAAGAAGGAAGAGCTGGGGGTGTGGAAGGAAGCCCCAGAGGCTAAGTAAAGACATAGCTCCTGATCACCAGCTGGCATGGGAAGGAACAGGATTTCAACTCAGTCCTGTTTGCTTCTAAAACCACTTAGAGATTAAGTTAGTGCACTCTGCCCCAAGTAGAAGGAGGATGAGAGGCCAGGGTGGGGGGGACACACAGTGCAGAGCCGTGCTAAAGAGAGGGTCATGTCTGGACAGGAGATCTTGGAAGCATTGTGTCCCAGTAGGCCCTACTGTGCAGTGCTCAGGAACTCACAGCTATCACATCATCAGCTGGACTAGACCCCTAAACCTCTCTGAGTCTAGCTACAGGTGGACCCTGGAAGTAGAACCTGCTGTCATCTGCAGGTCAGAGAGCTGCATGACTGCCATAGTCCTGTGGTTGGTAGGTGGCTGGCCTAGGATCTGGACCTCAGTAATCTGAACGTAGAGACAGAGCTCTCAGCCAGGTAAGCCAGGCTGGCAGAATGCACCAGAAGCCCCTCACCCCAGTGAGTGCTCTTCTAACCCCTCCTTCGCATACCCATTGGGAGCGAAGTACCCATTGGGAGCCTCTTTTCTGAATGAACAAAAGTCACCCCTCTTAATGGGCAGATGCACCCCCATCCAACACAACCCAGGGTACAAGTCTTGTTGAATGGCACTGGGATGATGCTGATGCTCCGCCCTCAAAAGGGAAACAAGCTGCCTTGTCCCCTCATCTTCTAACTGGTGAAGACCCCAAAATACCTGCCTCAGGAATCTACTGGCAACTACTGCTGCCCCACTCATCCAGACTGCTACCCAGGTGCAGCCCTGCTTGAGGGCAGTTGGGGGAGAGTGTGCTGGGGAAAAGGATGAGGCAGAGGATGCTATGATTTGCTTTGTCCTAGAGTCAGACAGAATGAAACTTCACTCCAGACCGGCCTCTTGACTCACCCCTGCAGCACCTTCCCAAAACTGTGAAAATGCTGTTCAATCCTTAAGACCTCTTGCTTCCATCTGTTAAGAAAGTGTGTGATTTGTATGGCTGTGCATGGTGGCCTTGGTCTTGACAAGTCAAATTCATGATCTTCACCTGATTGTTTAATGCTTAGAGGAATTAGGAAGTGTTAACTTTTATTATCTTATCATTATTATGGCTATTATCAGATTTCAATTTACTAAAAATTATTATGATGACTGATTGAAAACCTTCGGTGTTTATGGAGGATTTACAGTTTTCCAGTGGAGTTTGAAAGTTACTTCCTGTCTGATACTGTCATAACACATCCATTTTACAGATCAAAATTTCATTCATGCATTATTCAGGGACACAAAACAACACACATTATTGAGATCAAAATCAACATTCCATTTTCCCTGCTTTTCATGCAGCTTTCTGGGCCCCTGGTAGTGGTAGTATGTCTGTTAGTGTGTAGTGGTGTGTGTATTTGTGTGTGTTTGTACAGTATAATGTGTAGTGTGCACTGTGTAACTTGTATGTGGTGTGCAGTATGTGTGTACAGTATGTGATATGCAGCATGTGCTTCGTGGTGGGTATGGTGTGTGGTTTTGCAGTGTGTGGTGTGTGATATGTCTTTGTCCAAAGGGTACCCCTGCCGGACAGTCTTATGAAGCCTTTTGTCATTGTCTGAGATTTATTGCTTTAATTTGTTTTGGCTTTTTATACGCAGGAACTGTTTCTTTCGTTCTACCTCAGTTTGAACCAGCCTGCAGGGTATGAAAATACACTTTTACATTTCATCCTTTCCAGTTTCCTTCTCTGGTGACTGGTGTGGAGCAGGCGATGATTTACTCTCGGCTGGCGGGTCGGCGCTCTGTGAAGTCATCTGTGTCTGCAGCAGCCGTGTATTTATGGGCAGAAATGCAGCCGTGAGCCGGGCCACCAAAGCCTGCTAGAATCCTGCAGCCCAGCCCACATGTTCAGTAGCCTGGGGCCTCTGCTTGTGGTCTCACTGGGCACCTCGTAAGCTGGCTTTGTGGAAACCACAGCAGAGCCTCTGTCCTTCCTCACACAGCCTCACAAAGGTAGGCTGCTGGAAGTGCCTCCATCTGCTGCTAAGATGAAAGAATGGAAGAAGGAGGAGGAAGAGAGGGAGAGGTAGGAGCCAGTAGACCTGAAGGTCTGGGTTCCAGCTCTTCTCTTCCTTCAGTTCTCTGTGTACCTCTGAGGTCTGGCAATAAGTACCAGCAAAGAAGTCTCCTGGCGACCAGAAGTAGACCTGATTCCTGCTCCCCTATCTCTGGCATCAGTCCCCTGATGCCTGCTGTGACTTGTTCTCCTCCCTGATGGCACTCCTTTATCTAGCACTGCCTGTGCAGCATGCCTGTTGTCAGCTGACTGTAGAAATGTACGCAGGCTGTGGAGGTGCTCCTGCCCACCCACAGGTACTGGAGTGTGAAGGGATAGTCAGGACCTGAACATGTTTTCTTTTTTTTTTTTTTTTAGGTTTTTGGAGACAGGGTCTCACTTTGTGGTTCAGGCTGGCCCTGAGCTCAGCCTCCAACTCACATCACAATCCTCCTGCCTCTGCCTCCCAAGTGCTGGGATTACAGGCGTGAGCCACCACGCCCGGCACTGTGGTATGTGGTACTGGCTGCTGCTGGGTGTGGGTCTCCACACCCAGTATTGTTATGTGGTTACCGGGGAATCGAACCCGGGTCCTTGCGCTTGCGAGACAGGCGCCGGAACCACTGAGCTAACTCCCCGGCCCTGAACATGTTTTCTTGGGGACACAATTTAGTAGGCCTCTCTTCCCCAATGCCTCTCCCCAGCTGCCTGTACCTGCTCTGAGTGTCCCAGACATCCAAGTCTCTAGTGGAGACAGTGCCCGGTCCCTTTGTCTGGAGCCATGGTGCAGCAGGCTGGTCTGGGCTAGGGAGCGCTCTTAACAAGACTTTGGGGAGAGTGCTCCTCAGCCAGGCGGCCTGGGAAGCTGATGAGATCAGAATCCATTACCACTCTAATTCTCCTGTTCTGAGGGAAGAATTTTTTTTCTCTGAGAATGAGTTTTCCCAGAAAAGATTTTTCAAACAACATCCTAAAAGCTCTTCTCATAACCACACCTAAAAACAGAAGCCTTGCCTATAGTCCTCTGGCCTGTTGGCAAAGGAAAAGAAGTTAGAGAGCAAGAGAAAGAGTGTAAGTTGAGAAGAGCGTATCTAGAGGAGCAGCTCCTCTGCCTGTGAGTCCCCTTCTCCATCCTGTCTGGATGGTTTTGGATCTTTATCCCTACAGGAGGAAGAAAAAGGAGTTGACTTTACTCAGTTTTTCTAAGTCCCCAGTCCTGCAGGCAGCCTTCTAGCTGTCTGCCTCAGGCTTCTGGCAAGTTACAATTGCCATCACTCCTGGCCTTAGTTTCCTTGCTGAGAAATAACCATCATCAAAGCTGCTGTGCAGAATTGGCCAGAGAAGGAACCAAAGCAGGAGAGGACGGCACAGAGCAGGATGCCTCACACAGAGGAAGCGCTCAGTGTGTTTTGTCTTGTCAGGAGCACTGGGTGGGATGGACAGTATCCTCATTTCCACAGGCAGGAGCCCCACCTCCCTGTGGTTACTTCACTTTCCAGACCCACCGGGTGGGCAGGGCAGAGTCTCAGCAGCTCCTGAGCCCATGCATCTTCATCCTCCCCTCGCCCCTTCAGCAGCCCTCATTCCTCTCAGCTTTCTGATCTCCCTGTACAGCAGCATTCATGTCAGGACTTGGGCTGCGATGGGGCAGAGGAGGTGCTGGAGGTAAGAGTCAAGTCCAGACTTCCTGTCTGCACAGGCGACTTCCCCAGAGCAGGTCACCGCAGTGTCTCCTGCATTGACTCTCCTTCCGGTATGGTGAGCTCATGGTGAGGGCGCCATGGTGGAGCCCTGTGAACAGAGCATTGTGACCCAGGTGGGGCGTCTCACTGCCCACTGCACCTCACGGGATGCTCCGCAGACACAGGTGTCTGACTCCACACTTGGCTCAGCAGCTTCCGGCTCTCTACATAGAACTAATAGTGGCAGCAGGTCTCTGCATCCTGTCTTTTTCTCCCAGGGTTAGTGGAAGAAATAAGTTTAAATATTTTGTTTTTTCCAGAAAAAAATATTAATGTTTAATGACTGAAAGGACGATTCATTTAACTCTGCCTATCAGAGGACAGATGTCCTTCTGCGCCTGAGCTCATCAGAATGGAATCACACACGGCACACTCTCGTGTCTGGCTTTTTAATTCAGCTAAAGTATTTATGAAGCAAATCTAAGTTGTGCTTAACAGACTCTGTTCATTACTAAGAAGTGACCCAGTAAAGATGTAAAATGTACATGCATTTTAAATGTAAAATGTACATACATTCCCAGAAAAGATTCAGCCCCCAGAACAAGTACAGTAGTTTACTTTCCCTGACTGCACGTGGCATGTGTCTACCTGAGGCCGCCTTCCTCCTCTCCATTTCTGTGTGGCTGCCCTTCACCATCTCTGAGCCTGGGCTGGGTGGGACTCCTTGCCTCTTTCTGGTCCTCTGATGGGGCTTTTCACACGCTGCTCAGACAGGCTCTGCGTTTCGCTCACCTGTGTCTTCTTCACCTGGGTGCAGCTTTGTCAGCATGCCAGGGTCCTCCTTCCTGCTGGGTCCTCAGCCTTCACCCTGGCGCTGCCAGTGAGGAGGCCCCTCCCATCTGTCTCTGCTCCAATCAACCCCAAGGCCCAGCCACGGGAGCTGAAAAACGCAAATCAAGTGCTTCTCCTTCAAATTAAACTCATATTCTGGTCCAGTGGGGTCGAGCTGTTTCTCAGCCAATAAATATTAATAAGAAAAATAAACCAATCTTTTAGGCTTCCCCCCCCCCTTAGTCACCACCCCAGGGTTATAAATTATGTACTGCCTGGGTCTGTTTTGACAGCTGTGATAAAGTGGGTTTCAGATGCAGAGAGAAGCTCGTCTCTGCTGAGAGGACGCTGCTTGGTGCATTTTCCACAGGCCTGCTGCCTCCTCCCGCTGCCCCACCACTTCCTGTCTAGGAAGAAGATCTTACTTCAGAACACTGCTATTGTTTGACTCTGGGCCTGTTCTGCAGCTGCCTCTTGGCCAAACAGACATTGTGTTTTTCCAAAAAGATTTCCCACGGTTGTCCCAACTCAGAAGGATGTTAGGTGGTAAGAAAGGCAGGTTCCTTCAGGGGCGGGCACAAAGGGTCAAGTCCTCATGGATCACATCTTCTTTTTCCAAGATGAGGGCCCCACTTCTGATCACTGATGCTCCCCAACAAATTCTGACCATTGAATGACTCCTGTAGCTTTCTGTAGTTTCTTTTGGCTCCTGAATCACCACTGTCAGGACTGGAGACCCAGTGGACTCTCTCATCCTTACTGCTTTCTAGCTTGGAGGCCTCCATGCCCACTCTCCACCCAGTCCTCTCCTCCGACCTCCTCGGGCTCTTGTCCCAGTTCCCTTGGACTTGCCTTTTCCTTTATCAAAGTCCACCCATGTCCCTTATAATTTTTACTCATGTCCACACTTGTGTAACCTCCAGATCAAGACAGCTTCCAGTAGCTCAGCAGCTTCCTCTGTATCCTTTTAGTTGATGGCTGAAGAGACAATTGACTCAAGTCTGCCTTTCAAGGGACGTCCTTCTGTCCTGAGTTTATCACAAATGGTATCACGATTCTGCCATTAGTGTACTTATGAAATAAATCTACTTTGTTGTGTATAAAAATTTTTCATTACAAAAAGTAGCTCACTAGGAATTATCTGCATTTATACATTCCACACATATGTGGCATCTTTTCAATAAATCAGGGATGATTTATCTGTTCTGCTTTTGATGGGTACTTAGTGATTCCCCACCTTTGGGGTTGTGAATGATGCTCTAAATACTACTGCATCTGTCTTTTGGTGGATGTAAGTTCCCCTTTAAGAGTAAAGTAGACATGGAATTCCCAGGTCACAGAGCATCCCTTTTTATTTAACATTAGATAAAACCACCAAAAAGTCATGACTTATGCTCCTAGAAGTGGTACAGAAGAGATACAGACAGAAGAGATACAGATGTCATATATCATTCCCACTTGTTATCACCATTAGGCTTGTGGGCTCTTTGGGAAGTTCATTTTAAAGTTGACCAATCAGTCTTTGATTTGCAGGAGTTATTTATATATTCTGAATCTGAGAACTTTTTCAGTTATACATGCTGCAATTATACTTCCCCAGCCATAGCTTGTTCACAACTTTCTTCAGGATGTGTTTTGGGGAAATGAAAATTCTTCATTTTAGTGGAGTCCAACTTATCAATCTTTTCTTTTGTGATTTGTGTTTTGTGGCACAATTAAGAAACCTTTGTCTACTCAAAGGTCACAGAGATGCTCTCCCTGTTTTCCTCTATAGGCTTCACTGCTTTAGCTCCTGGATTTGAGTTTATGAACCATGTCAAATTAATTTTTATGGACTATATGAGGTTCACCTTGACTTTGTAAATAGTCTGTTCACTGGCAGCACAGAATCTTTTCTTAATTTGCTTTAGTGTTTGGCTAACATTGTCGCACATTCTGAACTCAGTTCCAATCGTATGACTGTTCTGTTTAAAACCATTTTGCATTGCTCTAATCAGAAAATCTAAAAGCCTTAGCTGGCTCATGGTGCTTTTCAAAATTGAATAACAACTTATTCTAGCTGCATCCACTATTAATCCTCTAGGTGGATATTACAGTGCTGCCATACTGAATATCTGCAGCCATGGGTTGGATTGTGTCTTCCCTATTCTCATGTTGAAGTTTTAACTTGTCTAATTCAGAGCTTTGTAGAGTAATTAAGTTCACATGAAGCCACAAGAGTAGCCCATAATTCAGTGTGATAGCTGTGATCAAAGTGCACAATTTAGACACAGCCACACATCTAAGAATAGTGATGAAGGCAGAGATCAGGTAATGTGGTCCTAAGCTGTGGAGCACCAAGCATTATTGATGAACCACCAAAAAGTAGACAGTGGGATAGAGTGAATGCTCCCTCACAGCCTCCAAAAGGAACCAACTCTGTTGATACCTTGATTTTGGACAAAGTCCTAAACCAGGAAGCAGTAGTTATACTTCTGTTATTTAAACCAATCAAACAATTGAACTTTTTTTGTGGCAGCCATAGTTGATTAAGGCAGATATGGCTATACTGAGATAGGTTTGTATTTATTTTCCTATCTGCTTAGAGTACCTATCTCCCTGAATTTCTGCTGTACCCCTACTTAACCTGCATCCATTCTGTTCATACTTTTGGTGAAGACTTCTTACGATGCCCACATCGAAAGCTAACAGCTGTCTCTGTCTTCTGTCCCTCTCCTGTGTTGTGTAAGAAAGAAAACCTTCACATCTCCCACTTTGCGAATATCAGCTAGGTGCATCATTTGGTCCTGAGTAACTACCCTCGTTACTCTCTGTGTGCCTCCTTCTGCTTCAGAATGGGGAGGACTCTGACTTATTTCTTCTTCACAGTAATATCTGTCTACCAAAGGGGTCCCAGCAGTTAGCACAGGAGACTCAGACATGGAGGGAAGGTGGAGGATCAGTGTTTGTCTGTGTAAGAGCAGAAATGTGAATGTGTCATGTCCTTTTAAGATACAGGATTTGCCTTCCTCCTGCTAGTTTTCAATTCTGTCTGTACTATTTATATCACACAATTCTGGCTGGAAGCTCAAGGTCAAGACATAAGTAATGTCAGTGGCTGGTGAGGGACCACCTGAAAGTTTCTGCATTCTCACATGACAGAAGGGGCAAAGCCAGATTTTGGGGGTCTGTTTTATCCAGAGCCAGGCCTGTTGTGGCAGTGGAGTAGGTTTCTGAGAGGCCACAGGAAATGTCCAAGGACAACCTGTAAGAGATAAGGTCTATTAAGACTTGGTACTAATAGGCGAGGACAAGGTTAATTGATATTTACAGGGAATCATTTATGAGAGGCACATAGGGGTCCAAAAGTACTGTTCAGAATGTCCACAGGGGGATGTGCTCAACCTCTCTACACCACTTCCAGCAGGAGTGCTTAGTCAGCAGCAACACTGCCAGAAAAACCCACAAGGAATGTATACTTACGGATGGCATCTCCGAGAATATCATGGTGATGAGCTGGACAGGCATTCATCAGAAAATGCTTCTAGTGTCTGGTGGTGGCCAGCTGGACCACATAACCCACAGTACCTTGTTCCACACTGAGTTTTCATAGAGAAAGATTTTATAGGTTAAACTACACATCAGTACTGGAAGTAGCTTGTTTTGATCTATTGTATTATCGGCATTCTGAGAGACAACTCAGTCTATGAACAGGGAAGTACCTCCCACCAATAGTACTAGTTTTTCCAGTTTCGAGTGTCCTTTTGATACTAATTTTACAGTCTCATCTGAGCATGCTTACAACCGTGATTTGGCAAGAGACTTGGTGAATATGAAATGGATATAGTGGGACATGTTGCTGAATGCCCTAGTTTTTTCTGGGACAATTCATGGAGTTTCTGCCCTATCCATCCCCTACCCAATGCACCATCTCCAAATAGCATCACAGAGGGCATTAGAATCTGTCATGTAAATCTGAGGGAATATAAATATGTATTTAGTCTTTGGCAAGCTTAAGGAGTGTTTGGAGACCTTGGTAGCCATCAAGACATCTGATTTTAGTGTTTTCATAATTAAGTTTGGGTCAGCAATAGTTGTGTCTGTCTCACCCCTTTACTCCTATTTATGCTCCAGCAAAGAAGATAGTTAGGACATGAAATCCATTGTATATTTTGAAATACATAAAAATAGAATAATTCCCACACATCACCTGGGAACTTTAGATTAAGGAACACTACTGGAAGAGATGATCACATATTAATCTTGTAGCAATTAGCATGTTTAGTTTACCCAACAGAGATAATAAAAATTAACTCTTTACTGGAATGAAGGTGTAGTCCGCACCCTTTATGTAAGAACACATGGCATTTCAGAGACATGGTGATCTACCCAAGGGGACAGCTCTTCTGTGGGTGAACTAAGGCTCGGATGCAACTGAGTGTGACTCATAGTCTTCTGTTTTTGCCTACAGTAAGAAGAACAGGTGAGTGTCATCACTAGTTTTCTAACATCTGTAAAGATACAACTACCCACCCAACATTGTCTGTTCAGTAGAAGGGAGACACTGACTTTTAATCCTTCTCAATCAAACCCTCTACCAGTCACTTGAGGCTCAAAATAGCATCTTACTACCCTGAGGTTTAGTTATGCTATGTGTCTGGAGGTTGAACTTGGGACTAATAGAATCCGTCCCTATTTTTATGGGTCTCTCTACACTGAAAAGATTACATCCTCTTTGATTAGTGAGTTTGAAATGATAAGGAATATTTTCTATTCTGTCAATTCCAAGATGCTGTTCCTGCCTTCGTCAAGCACACTACCTCCCTATACACAGCTTACAATGTCTGACGTTGGTATGTATCTTACAGTCAGCATGGTAGTGCTTTTATCCTCTGAAAAGAATCACTATTGAATTGATGTTACATTGCTCTATAGACAGCATTTTAAAGTTGCAAATGTATGTTGACTCACTCCAATGTGTATGGATTTACCCAATAAATATTTATTTTTAGTTGTTATGTGAGACTGGGTACTAGACAGCTGAGCTGTCACTAGTAACATGGTTCAGATGTAGTTTTTGAGGATAGGGATTCTCAGCTTGGGTATGATTGACATTTGAGGTCTCATGATGATGATGATGATGATGAAGATGATATTGGTGGTGATAGTTCCCATGTTTGGTAGGATATTTAGTAGAATACATTAGATGCCAAGAGCACCTTCATTTTAATTATGCCAACCAAAATGTACCCAGCTGTTGTTACATGTCCTGTTGGTGCCTATGTCATCTCTGGTTGAGCTCCACTGCTTTAGGAGTCAGCTCCTTTTGTACTTATCATATTTTCTTCTGTGACTCACATCTTCTATGCTTGGGCTGAAACCTTCACCCAAATGTGGATGCAGGTCCCTTTTTTACCATGTGCCTTGGGAATCAGATAATTATTATTTTGGGGAGATTTCTAGGGGAAGTACACAGGATTAGGCCCTGGGAGCAAACTCAAATCCTGGGTCTATAGGAGCTCTTAGGAGGTTAGAAAGAACTAAGCCATTAAAATGCTTAAAATATTTAGAAGACTATTCTATTTCACACCAATGTCCTTTAAAAATCCATGTATAAGAAAGAGCCTATGACACTTGTCTGTCTGTGTCTGGCTTATTTTACTTAACATAATGAAGGATAAGGTGAGGGAGTTTGGATTACTGGTGGCAGAACAAAGTTTTAGGGAATATATTCTTGTATTCTAGGGCCCAAGGAGGTGACTATAATTCACAATAACTTGCTGTGTACTTTGTGCCTAACTAGGAGAAGCATTCAAAGGCTCCAAAACTGAAGTGATGATAAGTGAATGGAAACATTGATTGCGATGATTTGAGCAGTACTTACTGTATACATGTATCAAAATCTCACACTGTGTCTCATCAACACATACAGCTATTCAATATTAATGAAAAAATTAAAAAAATGTCTAAGGAGATGGAAATGTTAATACTTCAATTTGATCGTTACACACTATGAGCATGTTTTGAATGATCACCTTGTATTCCATAAATTTGTGCAATTAGAATAATAATTTAGAAATATTTAGAAGAATGTGGAGCACAAAAGAAAGACTCGCAAACTCAGGGATATAAGCATTATTCTCAGCTTTTTCAAAGAAGAAGTTGAATCAGGGTTTGGTAAATTGTCCATGATCACACAGTGAAATGAGTGGCAGGGCCAAGATCCAAACCTTGTTACACCTGCTTTCAAAGCCGAAGGAAAAACTCAAAGGAATCTGTGTCTCTTCTCCTGGGAAGGCTCTGGTGGGCACACGTGCCGGCTGCATCTAGAGCTGCCACATTAGCAGGCAGCTGGAGTCTGAGGCTTGTGCACTGCCCTGTTTAGTCAGGGTCACTGGGGGTCGCAGGTAAGAACAGCCGGGGCAGCTGTGTGAAGCAAGGTAATGGGAAAACACCGCGGACTGTGACAAAAGTAAATGAGAAGCACAGAGAGAGAAAGGTGAACTAAAACAGAGGAGCAGCAATACTGAAGATACGAGCCGGCACAGAGCAAGGGCTGAGCAGGAGTCTGAGGGCAGACATCTGTATCGCCAGCTCCTCCCAGCACCTGTCTGAGCCCATGTGCCATCTGGTATTTGGAGAGTGCTGGCCAAGATGGCTTCACTGTAGCTGGCCGCCCCTCTCCATGGTGGCTGAGCTCGGAGCCTCCAGGCCCAGCTCTCCCATCTCTTAGATGGATCCTCCCTATTGGACTTGCCTCACCATCTCAGCATGGCCAGCCCCAAGTGCCTTGAGATGGAGAAACAAATGAAAGTGTTTTTTCCTCATGTAAATTCTCTGCTTTAAAGTCTTATTTCATTGTGAGAAGACTGAGGCAATGAGATTAAGGCATTTGGGCCCCAGGCATAAGGTTAGTGAACAGGGGGCTGGATCGCCCAACAGATTCCACTATTCCTTCTATAGCTTCCCATGCAGATAATTAATGTCTGTGAAGTATAATGCACATTCATTCCTTTAATGTATTCATTTAATGATGTTATTGATAGAATGCTCCAAATACCTGGTGAGTTTCTTGACTGCTGAATTTAGTTCTGGGTTCAGCTGCTCCAGGCTGTTCTTCCTTTCAGGTAATTCTTTTATATCCATGCTCTGGTCTAGGCAGGGGCTAGTTGTTGAGATCCCAAGGAGAATCTAAAATTGGTCTTGTCCTCCATGAATTTGCAACTTAATGCTTGAGATAAAACTTACGTGAGGCAGAGTGATACCACTGAGGGTTGATGGCTTTTTGGCTGTGAATGTTCTTCCTTCAAGAGATGGCAAAGCCATTGCAGGCTGGGATGCAACTTTCAGACCTTCTGTGTGATTTGCTGATGGCAGCTAAGAACTTTGAATGTTGGGATTGTCAGTCCAAACTGGTATCCCTCTCAATATCTCATCTGTAGCTCAGGGAGAAAGAGAAAAGAGGTTCAAGGATGGTTGTGTCCTTCAGTGAGTCTTGAAAGTGATCAGATATTAAAACAAGTCCAGAAGCTGCAGGGATCTGAGCTGCAGTTTGCACTTGAAGAACTCCAAGACATCCATTAAGTCAGTTGTAGCCAGCCTATGTTACCCCCATCACAGTAGATTGTTTGTATCATTGAATGCTTCAACAGGTTCACTATCATTGCATTAAAATGTATCAGTTAGCTACTAATGCGTAATAAGCATTATGGTCTGGCTAGGCTCACATATCCATCTACTGTCAGTTGTGATTTATTGACACAGCCCTGCCAATCTGGCCTGGGATGGGTCACCCAGATTGGCCTGTTGTTGGGAAAGCAACCATGACCTTGGCCTGGACAGACTATTCTTCCCGCATGGTCTCATTCTTCCCTCTAGCACAGATGTCTGAGATGTGGGCTTGGAATCTGCACGTGCACATCTGCTGCATTCCACTGACCTAGCACATAGCCAGACAGGCTCAGATTTGAAAAGCGGGAAGTGAAGTCCACTTCTTGGTTGAAAGAGCTTTAAAGGTACATTGTAAAAATGTAAAGTTAGAGGACTAAATGAGATGAAGTCACCGGCAGTCTTATTTTTGGGAGACTCACTTAACCTGGAACACATGCTTAGGCAAAAGCTGGGGGCAGGAAGCTAGAGATTTGACCCTATAAGAGTCCAGTGAAGGCAGATACCGTAACCTCTCTGAATCTCACTTTGCACATCTGCAAAATAGAGTGAGTGCTGACCATTTATGGTGATGGAATTTTTTTTTTTTTTTTTTGAGACAGGGTCTTGCTTTTGTAGTTCAGACTGGCCCTGAGCTCAGCCTGGAACTCACAGCAATCCTTCTGCTTCTGCCTCCCAAGTGCTGGAATTACACGCATGAGCCACCATGCCTGGAGCTGTAGTATGTGGTTCTGATTACTGGTGGGGGTGAGTCTCCACTCCCAGCATTGTTGTATGTGGTTACCAGGGATCAAACCCAGGTCCTTGCACTTGCAAGTCAGGCACCTGAAACACTGAGTTAAATCTCTGGCCCAGGGTGATTGAATTTAAGTGAAACAACATATATAAGTATCTGGCACAATGTCCCAGAAAAGCAAACACCTAACAGTATGATACTATCCAAAACAAAATGTAACTTTTCAATTTTTAATTACTCAAACTTCAAAATATTGTCTTCAAAAGAGCTTGAGCTTGGAAGGAAGTTAAACCAATGTGAAAGACTAATTGTATTTTCTGGCTTACATGTGAGGATTTTCATACTACTCTAGTCTTGTTTTATTTTTTCACTTTGTTTTAAATTGGTCATACAGGTTAGTGGGCTTCATTTTGGAAAATTTGTATATTGACACAACATGCTTATTCACTTTCATCTCCCTTGTCATTCTCTTCACTCAATTTCACATTTTTGGGGGTGTCATCAGTGTCCATATTTTGGTCATATGACCACATGTTAGCCCTAATCTTATGTGACCCACCCAGTCTGTGTGCAATGAAGTTCACTAAGCCTCTGCCTGGTCCTGGGTTCAACTTATTTAGTGCCCATGAATTTTCCACACTTACTGGTTATAAGTCCTCCAGTGTCTGAGACTCATTAGTGGCTGAGAAGGGCCAAGAAATTTACATATATCACAAGGCAGAAACTATGGTGAGAGAAGAGCTTTAAGTAGAGAAAACTGAAGTGAACAGCCCATTTAGGCTACCAAGACTGCCAAAGTGTGCTGCTCATTTCTCCAAGCTTCTTTCTTGTTTAGTGAGCATCCTTATTGAATTTAGTTTATCAAGACTCGGTACCAGATGGCACTAAATTACTGTAACTGAATATCCTATCTTCATTTGCTGAGTGGCCATTTGACGGCTGATTGTGATTAAAGGCATCCTCTGCCCAAGTTTGCCTCCTGTACCATCTTCTGCCAAATGCACAGTACAAATGGTTCAGATATGCATTTGTGTTGGGAGGTGAGAGTGTAACAGGTCCTAGCTTTTGTGTCTTTCCAGTGGTTAGTTGTCCTTTGACCTTAACTGAATGACTTTCTGGTGAATGTCTATTATGTACCAAGCATGGTGCTTAGCAATGGGAAATGAAATATGAGTGACTGTGGACAGATCAGATCTTCTAAGATATTTATAATACAGCTAAGTAGAAGAGGCAGTGGGTGGAATATTTTAATAAAAAATTCCTATGAAGAATTGTTACTATTTGTTGAACATCTACTCTAGGACAGACCCCACCAGGTATTTCATGTAAACTGTCTCACACAATCCTATCCGTTACTTTGAAAGATTTATATTCTCACTGTGCATATGAGAAAAATTAGGCTCCAAAAAGTCGAATTGATCTGTCCAGTAAACTGCAGAGATCCCACATTTCCTACTCAGTATTGATTCTATTATTTTTTTAATGACAGAAATTCTGTACAACACTGTTGTGTTGAGGCAGTGCACTAAATTATAAATGAGTATTTCCCCCTTTTCTTGCTGACAAAAATTGCCAGTAAGATGTATAAAATGGTTGATTGAGTCTTCCATGGGGAATTCTTGAAAGGAGATAACTTGGCTTAGAGAAGCATCATTTTCTCTGTTGTCTACTTTCTCCTTTTCTCACTCAGGACAAAGATACGATGTCTGGAATCCTCTTGGACCATGAGGTGCATTTGAGAAGGGAAATCACAGGCACAGAGATGTAGAGGGAAATGGTAGAAGCCTGCTTCTTTATTCCCATTGGTCCACCAGACCATCCTGGATTATTGCTCCAGATTTCTTTTGTGAGAGAGAACAACCACTAGCTCATTTACTTCACCATGTAGATTTTCTGTTCTTCCAAGGCAAGACTGTTTTATGAAGGTGAATAGCTTGTAAGTGATACATCTAGGAAGAAAAATGAGGACTTGCTTAATTTCAAAGGTCATTTCATTAACCACAATGCAGTTCAGCCATCCAGAGGACAGCTGTGTATGTTCTTTACATGTCTACCATTGTGCCAGATACTAAACAGATAGAGATGAATGGTATCACATGATAATTTAGTTAGAGCAGTTATCAGGCTGAGCCATACCAGAGAGAGCACTTCTTATTTCCTGGGTAGCAAAAGGAAGTAAGAATGAGTAAGACCATCAGAGACTTGAAATGTTGGAGTTCCATAGCAGAGAGGAAGAAAATAGACATTTAAACTAGGAAGTGGACATGTCTAAAAGATCTGGATGGATCTGGGTTAATATGAGTCTGGCAGACGGCAGTACTCAAGTTGTTGCTCCTTGGCAGTGTCTTTGGCGAAGATAGCTTTGCGGGGGTCAGCTGTGTAGCATTACTGAGTAATAATTTAAGTAACAAGTGCTATATTTGTTTATAATTCTAATAATTGCACATAGACTCAAGTGTATAGTGCTTCTGGTCTTACCATACTGTCCAGACTTTCAAATGACAGAATAGGACAAAATATGAGCAGCTGAGGCTTTGGGGAACATCTAGACATAAGCCGTAACAAATACCTGAGGCAGTTTCTAAGTATAGTTGAAGAAACATACACAGTAGAGATGGGGTGGTGGAAATTAAGGATGAATTTCAGGAGAGTGGCCAGGATGACACCCTTGAGGATGGCCTTGGAGTGGGGTCCCAGATCTCTGCGACATCATCCACAGGCAGGTGCCAAATTTGGAGCTTGTCTAGTTTGGGTTATTATTGCAAGAAAAAAATGTAAGACAGTGAATAAAAAAAAGGTCAGATTAAAAGTGCATGCTTGTCACCAGGAAATTAAAAAGATAAATATGACAATCTTAAACTGAAAATTCACATAATCTAAAATAGTCTCATAAAATCCAGAAAAAATCATAATTTTAGTGGTATTAATTTCTGAATAACTCTTTATAGTGTATACATTCTTATTCAAAAGACACTAATTTTTGAATAATTTCTAGTGAGAAACTGGAGACTGGATAGAAAAGATGTGGTTCTTTTATAGAATGGAGTATTACTCTGCCATTAAAAATGATAAGATTGAGTCATTCATACTCAAATGGATGTACCTTGAGGACATCCTCATAAGCGAAATAAATAGGTCACAGATGTGTAAATATTGTATCTTTTATCTGGTATGTGAAAATGAAGTTGTAAATGATTTGTAGTATGTATAGTTGATTTTATGAGATAGAAAATATTGAAAAGGGAAGAGAGTGTAGGGGTAAATAGTGAGGGAAAAATGAATGTGATAATAATAAAGAAAAAATAAAATAAGCATTGTGTATATAGGGGGTGGGAGGTTGCAGGGTGGGGGGAAAAGGGTAAAAATGAGAATCAAGTCATGTCACCTTCTGGTACAAACCATCAATGTTAAATGCGATGATGATGTGTATTTATAATATACCAATAAAAATTTAAAATTAAAAAAATAATTTCTAGTGAGAGAGTAGAAATCTTATAATAGATGTGTTTCTTCTAGCACAGTGGATTTCTACTGATAGTTTTAAAAAGTTATTTGCAGCATCCCAAGCTATTGCTGATCATGCCATGTAAATATTTAGGATTGTTGTCAAATGTAGAAGAGTTTACCAAACCTCTGGCATATCTAGTCGAACATTTCAGGGCATTTTTAGGTTTCTTGCATAATCTCTCACTATTGAATCATCTCTGAATGCTAACATTCATTAACCGGCTTTGAAATAGTCACTTTTTGTATTAGAGGAGTTTGCCTTCCATATGAGCACCATTCATGTCAGCGTTTTGTGTCAATCAGCTCGAAAGTTGAAAACCTTCCCAGAACTTGCAGATGACTCACTCCTTTTTACTGACTGGAATAGCAGACAACCGAAGGGCCTGTCTCTCCTTTCTATGGGGAGAACCATTTTTCTTCGAATGAGTGATCACATTTTATGTGGCCTGAACATTGCTTCTGTTATAACTTGCTTCTAAATGTCAGGAGGGTTTCTACTGCTTTCTCTCTCATATTTTAACTTTGTTTTCCTTCATTTTTAATTGAATTTTCTCTCATTTTCAAAATAAAGATAGTTAAAAGAATTTCTGTTCAGAAATATCCATTTCGGAACTCTACATTTCCTTATGTGTTTTATGGAAACATTCCAGAATGTCTTTGCCAGTCTGATTAAATTCTGGGTTATCAGCTTCTTAAATACATTTAAAACTATTTTGTTTGTGCTCAAGTTTCTCTTTGGAATTTTGACAATGCTTGTCATGCCCTTTAAATGTTTTTATGCTCCTGGTCAGATCTTAATTTAATAATGGCATCATTAAACTCTTTTTAAAAACTCAAATGAACATATATATATATATATATATATATATATATATATATATATATATATACACACAAAATAAATATGTCTACAATTTGAATGTGAGAAGCAAACCCTGATGAAAACACACACCACAGCTGTTCACAACCCCCATGCCATGAGACAGCTTTCTCTAACAGGACTAGGAAGGAGTTGCCTGATGCTTTTAGAGTACATCGAATTTGCTCACCTCCCTAATAGCAGTGTTTCTATACCACTGATCACAAACAGCACTCGGAGGCAGCCGCTGGAGTCCAAATCATGTTTCACTTTGAACAAAGTCACAAATAGACAGCTGTCAGTCAGCAAAAACATTAAGAATTTCACATAAAGATTTCTGTTAATGAGTAGTACACAATATATATCAGGGACCAGAGTTTGTTATATCCAGTGTGGAATCAAACAGAATGGATTGTCTGGTGAATTTGATGCACCACCAATGGAACACTTTATATCCAACAACTCCAAACCATTAGTGTTTCCATAGGACACCCACTGTGTCAGCGGGATGCCATTATTTTTTCTAAATATCTTTTCAGAGGCACATTTTCTGTCTATCAAATGACCTGTTGGATTCTTCAGAAACATTCCTATTGTAAAGAACTGTTGTGTTTTAGAGAAATGGATAGAACAAAAATACTACTTGCCACAACAGGCCATCATGAGAGGTCGTGGGATGCACTCAAGGTGATGGATTCATCAGACTGGAGTTGCTGTTGACCTGTGCTCCAGTCCCACGTAAGCTGCAGATTGTTTTACTTGGCTCTCGGTTTTTTCTCTTTACTGCTTTGATTTCTATTTGGGGCTGTCCTGATTCTTACAACCCTGTTATCCACTCTACTGCTATTTTATTTTTATATTTTTTTCTATTATGCTTCAATTCCTCCTCTTACAATGTTCAACATCAGACTTTTAATTTATGTTCTAAGATATTCTGACACTGAAGCTTCTGCCAGTCTTTGAGTGTCTGCTAAGAGCATGACAGTTCTTTTCCAATCAAACTTGAACTTTAATAAGGTATGCAATTTTAGAAATGCATATAATTAATCTGAGATTATGACAGACACAAGGGCAATCCAGATGCTTTTAAAACAATTGCCTGTATTTTAGAGTGAGCTACTTCATTGTGTAGCTCGGTTCTTCTGCCCTCACACCTGCAGATATCTAAGAATGGTCACCTGATCCTTCAGGCTGTTCTGCTCCAATATCGTGAATTTTGCCTTTGCCTCCACTGAGACCCAGAGGGCCTCCTCAGGACAAGATGCACTAGATATCCTGGAGGTAGTGCAGAACATTGTGGCGTTAAAATCATATACTTTTCCAGAGCTCAGGAGGCAGAGGCAGGAGGATTGTTGTCAGTTCAAGGCTGAGCTCAGGGCCAGCCTGAACTAAAAAAAACAGTGAGACCCTGCCTCAAAAAAAAATCACACACTGGGCCGGGGATTTGGCTCAGTGGTTCTGGTACATGTCTTGCAAGCCCAAGGACCCAGGTTCAATCCCCAGTTAACCACATGCCATACTGGGTATGTACACTCAAGCCCAGCAGCAATCAGTACCCCATACCACAGTGCTGGGCATGGTGGCTCACGCCTGAAATCCCAGCACTTGGGAGGCAGAGGCAGGAAGATTGAGGATTGCTGTGATGTGAGTTTGAGGCTGAGCTCAGGGCCAGCCTGAACTATAAAGCGAGACCCTGTCTCAAAAAACCTAAAAAAAAAAAAAAAAATCACACACTTTTCCCATGCAACACTCTTTCTCCCCCTCTCTTTGCTGTTCTGCAGGTTTATATTCATGAGACTTTTGATAATTTCATCTGACTTTGTACAGCAACGTGTGTGTAGGTCACATGCAGATGTGGTGCCACCTCATATCAAGGAGTTGAGGCTCCATAGCATTGAATGTGTTGAGGCCAACCCTTGACAGATACGGAGGGAGAATGGTGGATCTAAACAAACCCCCATTAGACAAGTCCCCAGCTCAATTTCTGTTCAGCCAGATTCCCACAGTGACATTCTGTGTGGCTGCCAAATACTGTGGGTGGATATTTGGTAGTAGACACAGTACAGTGAAGGCAATGGTGAACCTATTGCTTGTGGTAATAGTTTTTGGCTTTTTCAAATTGCATGACACATCTGACTGTAGAACCTTGTTTCTTGGGACACTTCACTAGGACCTGATGTGGCCTGTATGTGAGAAAGATGCTAAAGCTTTATCTTCCTTAGCTGTGTGGTTCTTTTTACCTTGACTCTGACATAAAGATAGGAGACACAAAACTCATGTCTAGACGGGAATTCATGTTCTGGTGTGCTAGGGCAATGAGCTAGCAGAGGCAGTGGGCTCCACATGCCCACAAAATGACTCCAAGTTCTGAGAATTAACAAAATTCCATGAGAAACTCCCTTGCTCCCTGACACTGTGTGTGTGTGTGTGTGTGTGTATTTGGCTGTGTGTCCAGTTGGCAGCTCGCGCCCGTGGACTGGGGCAGCAGTAGTCATGGGAAGCTGCATCTTGAGGGTTGCTCTTGTCTTTCTCCCATGTTGCCTTGGGACGAGTAACACCTTGCTCCACAGGGGGGGAATCAAGGGCACAGTCTAAGTCTCCAGAGCCATTGTGTATTAGTCTACCTGGCACTCGCATCTCTGCTGAGGTGGAGCAGAGGGAGATACACTCAAAAACCACCACACAGGACTTCAGTCCTTCCTTCTCTACTACGACTGCAGGTCTGGGGATCAGGCCAGCCTGGCGCTCTCCTCTGCCAGGGATAAGGGTGTGATCTTGAGGCAAGAAGGCCTGTGAGAGTGATCCCGGCTGTGTGTGACCCTTGACCTCTGTTGTGGGGTGTTCTCTTTCTCCATACAAACACTCTCAGATCCACTCAGGACTTGCTCTCAATCCTCAGCCATACAGGACAGCTGACACCCAGAGATCAGGGGCCC
>PVIR01027919.1:0-22451 GCA_004026965.1 Petromus typicus
GAGCAACATTTTAATGAAGAAACCATCCACAGACTCTCAAATGCTGTTAGTGACTGAGAAAAATAGTTGCTAAATACATGGTAGTGATCACCTTGAAAACCTTAATCAACTCAAAAATACACAGATCATTACTGCTCTGGTCATATTTTGAGGACTTTTGCCCAAAGGTTACAGACTATGATTTTCCTTTTATAAAGTATATGGAATTGTCAAGTGTGTTTAGTTTTTCAAATCAGTGCTTAGTGGTTATAGTTCAGACAGGAACATGTTTCAAAATGGCAGAAATTTCAAATCATCAAGAAGAAAGAACTGATATTAGGAGCTTAATCATTTATCACATGACTAAAATTAGGTTAAACAGAAATAGTGAACTATAAGACAGACTTGTGTTACCAAGAAGTTCACCTATTTCACTGAAAAAGCAAATATAACTCCCAATACATGAGTAATAAATGAATATATGCCACTTGTTAGCCTATTAGGTGATGAAATAAGAAATACTATTTAAAAATGACATTAAGGAAGACTGAAATTAAACTGACTAGAAAGGAGTTCAGGGCTTAACCATGTTCGTGACTTTCAAGGAAAGGAGTATAATAGTTTCTTTAAGTGAAGAGAAAGAGCACTGCTTAGAAAAATATATATTTCATATTACAATAATTCTGTATTTTAAAAATTCCAAGGCAATTATTTTTGCTTTCATAATACAAATTAAGGAAAATAAAGCCTTAGATGTTTCTGCCTGCTAGGTTAAATGCTGAGAATTATAGCAAAGAGACGGAGAGGTGTATGAAAATGTATGGGAATAACAAAAACATTGATGAACAGTGAAGAAACACTGCAGGAAGGAGCCCTGTGTTGGGTTTGTACTCCAAGCAGGAGCCAGGAGAGCAGGAATGGGAACAGACCTTGGAAAGTGAGGAAATGGTGATGGAGAAGGGCGATGCTTCCTAAGGAGACTATCAAAGGATAATGTGTCACAGTGAAAGACTGGGATTGGCATGATTTTCAATGAAATGTCAGCCCATGACTCAGGGCAGGGAGCGTTGACATGAGTAGGGTTTAGGAAATCCAGACTCTAATATTGGCAAATCTGATGAAAAAATTTGAGGCAGAAGAAAATAGAGGCAGGCAGATGAGTTTGAAACATATTGGAAAAAAATTAGTCCTGATGAGCCAGGATTTGGGATAAAGTAAAATTAATAGGCCTTCTTCTGTCCCAAAAGAAGAGAAAAACTATGACTTCAAGCCTGGGAAAATAAAATAGTCACTCACTCTTCCAACTTTACCTCCCCAGGGTATAGGGAGGCAACCTCTTACAGTTAAAGGCAGTTAGCTGGAAAATACAGTTGGTAGTTTAGGGTGGAGCCGTTTTAAGGACTCCATGTATTTCATGTTGGATCTCCTCTCTCTCTCTCTCTCTCTCTCTCTCTCTCTATCTATCTATCTCTCCCCCTCCTCCATATATTACACTGGTGAAAACACAACTAAATTATAGAAACAAGATTCAAATGGTAGCTATGATAGTTATTTAAATACAAGAGTGGAAAAACTATTTTTGATTGCAAATGTAAAGAATGCCAATAATAATATGCTTGCTTGTTGATTTCACCTTTCATTTGCATGCCTCCTTCCATCTCTCCATGACTAGAAGTGAAATAACAATCTTACTTCAGATACTCCTCTCAAGTTGTGTTGTCTCTGACCTTTCCATTGTGGGTTCCCACTCTTCTTTTTTTTTTTTTTTTAATCTTTATTGGTACATTAAATATACACATCATGATTGCACTCCATAATGGGGATTTGTACCAGTATAAGACACATCTTAATTCTCATTTTTTCCCATAGCCCTACCCACCCTACCACCCCCCATATACATAAAATTTGTTTCCTTACTTTTTTGTTACAATCTCAACATTTCCCCCCTTCACCTTATTTTACATTGAGCATTTTCTATTTCAAAATATATAACATACAATGCTAGGACTCATTTACATCTTCATTTTCTCATACCAGAGAAAAGATGCGATATGTACCTATCTGTACCCTATTTATTTCACTTATGAGGATATCCTCAAGGTATGTCCATTTAAGTAGAAATGATTCAAACTTATCATTTTTTATGGCAGAGTAATACTCCAATCTATAGAAGAACCACAGCTTTTTTATCCAGTCTCCAGTTGATGGACATTTGGGTTGTTTCCAAGATGTCCCACTCTTCTTTTGAGAGTCTAAAACTTGTCTAAAAAAAATCTATATTGCCTGGCATCTGGAGAAGTTACCAACTGCGCCTCCAAAATTATCTAAATTTGAAGATGATGAAAAGTAAAGGAGTATTTTTCATCCCTGACCAGTTCAAAGATGAAGATGCCACACCGTGTAGAATTCAAATGAAAGAAACAAGTAGCAGGGTTTAAAAATGGGTAGTGTGGTACCGGGGATTTAGCTCAGTGGTTCTGGCCTCTGCCTTGGGAGCACAAGGGCCTGCGTTTGATCCCAGGTAATCACATATAACAGTGCTGGGTGTGGTGGCTCACACCTGTAATCTCAGCACTCAGGAGGTAGCAACAGGAGTATTGCTGTGAGTTTGAGGCTGAGATCAGCACCAGCCTGAACTACAAAGTAAGATACTGTCTCAAAAAAAAAAAAAAAAAAAGATGGTTTCAATCAAACTCTGTTTTCCATACTATTCTTAATCAACATCAGATCTGTTGTCCCGAGTTACTTTTACCTTGGTACTATCAAGTATGATTTGAAATGCCAGTAATATGATTGTTTCCACAGCTTTTGACTTTTATTTTCTTTATATATCATTTATTTTATCTTTGACATTTATTTTCTTTTGAAAAAAATATGTAGGCCACCCCAAAGACTCTGTACTGTCAGTATCATTTTTAGTGGTGTCAGAAAAGCCACTGTCAATTTTTAAAAAGAGGACAAGTCTACAAATATAATCACCAATGCTACCCAAGTCCCCAGAAAATATGGCAGTATTTGGAAAGGTTGGGAGTAAATTGTTTAGTGCTTAGTGTACCTTTGTTTTCAGCATATTGCCATCTGGATAACTGGTTAAACTCTATAAAATGCATTAGGAAATTAATAAGAAGACACAGGTATACAGTATTCAGCAGCCAATGACTTCTATGGGTATGGATACGGTTTCACTTGGAATTTGAAATTTTGGGGAAAGAAACAAAAAATAGAAGGAGATATAAGATAAAAAAAGAACAAAGAAATGGATGAAAATATCTGGTAGCATCTTTCACATTTGGCTTTGCCTATTCCTTAAGTGAAGGCAATACAAGAAGTAAAAAGAGGAGCTGAGGGGAAAGAATGAGAAGTAAAAGGAATTAAGAGGTGTTAGGTACATGTACCAATGCTCCAGGAGGGGTGGAATCCTTATCTACCACAAATAGGTAGTAATAAAAACTAAGCACATTTTTTAAAAATAGGAAATGTCACGTATAGTACTTTGAATACTATACCAATCTTTTCCCCAAATAAAATGTTGGGATTAACAGTTTATAAAATTAACAGTTTCTACATAACTTACAAGATGGGAAGCAGAGTAAAGATGGCTGAAATTTAATATTTTTCCCTATTACTGAAGTTAAATAACATCAGAAATCATTGTCAAGACTCAGCAAGACAAAAGGGAAATTGTGAAATTTTAAAACAAAAGCTCAAAACTACAGCCCCCTTACCTTTTTTTTTTTTTTTTTTTTCTGCATGGCCTCAGTTCCCCAGGGTCAAATGTCATTGTCATAGCATTAGGATCTTTCTAATGTTGTCAGAAGGTCACTAACTTCATTTTGTTTTGTCACGTAGGAATTGTATTATGTCACATTCTCACAAGAAGTAAAAGGGAAACTATACAAAAGAAACACAGAGAGACTGAATTCACATAACTTTTGCTATAGTATGCCATGATTGTTTTATGTGTGTTTTGCTTAATCTCTTACTTTGCATGGTTTATAAATTAAAGTTTATCAAAGAATTATAAGAAATAATGATACGTATGTATTGGGCTCTGTATTATTCATGATTTCAGAAATCTACTAAGGACTTTCAAACACATCTCCCTTAGATAAGAGGGGACTGTGAAAAATATCAGAAGATACTATGTGCACTAGAGGTATTTACACTGAGACATAACAGAATCACCCTCCACAGACTTCATCAGCACCTCAAACTAAAAAGTGGAGAAGAGAGTTGGGAAGAGTGAAATGGACAGTAAATGCCTGAGAGCCAGATAAAAGCCCTCTCTTTCACATCTGCATTTTAATATGAGGAAGAGAAAAGAGATTGCTGTGCACGGAATATAGAATTTTGAAAAGTTGTGGAATCTGGCTAAGATTCCATAGGGGAAGAAAAGAAGGATGGGGCTTATTCTACAAGAGTTGACATTTATTTATAAATAAAAAATATTTTTCATGTTTATTGAGATTATTCACTGAAGACTTATACAATGAACCTTTAATTTAGGAACTCAATTAGTTTCCAGGGGTGGTTGTAAATCAAGCTGATTTTAAGTCCATACAGCTGAGATTAGATGTTCACCTGGGTCCATGCTACAACAGGCAGATGGATCTTCTATTAACCTATTAATCCACACTGTACATAGGCCAGGGTTTTTTTGTTTGTTTTGTTTTGTTTTATTTTTAGGCAAGATCTCACTTTGTAGTTCAGGCTGGTCCTGAGCTCAGCCTGGAACTCATAGCAATCCTCCTACCTCTGCCTCCAGAGTGATAGGATTATAGGCGTGAGCCACCACTCCTGACATTGTGGTATGTGGTACTGATTGCTGGTGGGTGTGAGTCTCCACACCCAGCATTGTTGTATGTGGTTACTGGGGATCGAACCCCAGCCCTTGCACTTAAGAGGCAGGTGCCAGAACCACTGAGCTGAATCCCTGATCCTGTCAGGTCAGTCTTAACCTGAGGATCCACTGTGTACGCTGGTGGGTGAAGACATATTTTCTGACATCGTCCTTGTCAGTTAGCAATGCAATTCTTTGACCTTGCTGTATACTTGCTGGTGGTGTTTTACATATTCAGCTGGACCCCATTCCTTAAACTTCCTCTTCCTGTTGACATTCAAATACTCTATCCACCTTTATATTTCCAAGAGCTTTATTGAGACATAATCTACACATTATATAGTTCATCCAAGTACATAATTCAAAGGTGTTTAGTATAACACAGACTAATGTAGCCATCAGTGCAATAAATTTTATATCATTTTTATTACTTAAGAATTAAATCCCCATACTCCTCAGTCCCAAGTCCCATCTTGTTTCTTAAGTATCACCTGCCAGCCAACAACTGCTATATTACTTTCTGCTACTTAGATTTCTCCGTTCTCTACACTTCAATCATATGGAATTAAACAATATATGATCTTTAGTTAGTGACCTTTTAACTTAACATATTGTTTGAGCATTCATCCATACTGAAGCATGAATTACAATTCTTTCCTTTTTATTGCTGTATAGTTACATTTTAGGCACCACTACATTTTGTTTATTCATTCATCATTATTAGATCTGAGTTGTTCCTATTTTTTGGCTCTTATGAATGGTGTTACTTACTATGGATATTTCTGTGTATTATATGAACTTTTTAAAATTTCTTACAGTTTTATAATAAGGTGTGGAACTGCTGTTACATGGCAACAGTCTTTTAAGGAAATACAAAGACATTTCCCAAAGTGCCTGCACCCTCTATCTGAGTATTATTACCTATAATTATTATTGTATTTCTCTTATCAACAGGCATTTTATTTCATATGAGTGGTATTTCACTGAAATTTTGATTTGTGTTTCTCCTCTGGTTAATTGTATGAATGTCTTTCCTTCTGCCTAGTGGCCATTTGCACTTCTTTTTCTGGGGGGGGAAAAAAGTAAAATTTCATCCTTTTCATTTGATTTATTTTATTCTATGGATTTTTCAGTTTTCTTGATGATGTGTCAATGTTTGTTTCATTTATATATTTGACTATCATCTTTGTGGTTTTACTGCTAATACCTCATAGACTATTTCCTAATTTCTGGTAACGGTAACTTGTGCCTATATTTTCTTCTAAGAAATCAAGAAGTTAGCTCTCATATTCAGAAATCTCTTTCTATTCAAACTAACTTTTCAAGGCGATGTGCTGTGGAGTTTCACGTATGTTCTTTTGCCTGCCAACATCTACTCATCCCACCACCACTGATTGAAAAGAATATTCTTTATTCTTGCCACTACTTTGTTTCTTCATACTATGTTTTTTCTGTATGGTTTCTGACTGTGAAATTTGGTCCTTGAACTTTGGGGGCTGAACCAGAGCCTGGCTGGACAGACAGCAGCTACTGTCCCAAGTGCTGTTTTTTTCCCAGCACATCCAGCCCCAGCCACAGAGACCATCACAGCTCTGAATGGGCTGCATCTAAGTTCTCAATTGTTCTCCTTCTGGCCCACAGCAAATTAATAATCCAATTTATTCTAAAGTTATCTCAAAAATTAATCTATTTCTTTAATCCTAGTTCTTCACTCAGTCTACAAGTCTAGATTTCTCATCTTTTGATGGAATTTCCATGTAGACGTTTTATTTCCTCCACAAAGCCAAATATATAAAACATTACATTGTCTATGAAACATATTTCAACTGGAGTATTCTGTTTTCCAGGTAGGAAAATGATCATCATTGTAAATAATAAGCCTGCAACCTCAGTGTCATTACTTATTCCCTGTAGTTAATTTTTTAGTTTGTTTGATCCCTGGATGAGTAATAATTTTTAAAGAAGTGAACTTAAAGCAAAGACTTTATTAGTTTGTTAAAGCTTCATAACAAAGACCTACAGACTAGATATACAAGAGGAATTCATTGTCTCTCTGTTGAAGGCAGGAAATCTGCAGTCATGGTGACAGCAAGATTAGTTCTTTCTGAAAGGCATGAGAGAGTGATCTGTCCCTAGGCTCTCTCCCAGCTTTAGGGGTGCTTGCTGTCCACTTTGGGTCTTCCTGGCTTCTGTTGCCTCAGTCCGATTATCTTCAGTGGCACTGTTTGTATGTGTTTTCCATATTCTACTATAACCACATCTTAACTAGGTATTTCTTCATTCACCATACCTTCTAAACCCACATTCTGAGGTAATCAGAATTAACTTCTTGTAAACTTGAATCATAAGCAAAGACTATATTACTGAATATATGAATTTTGTAGGACACAATTCAGCTCATAGCAAAGACATAGATGAAAAGCACAGCTTAGAGAACTTTAGAGAGATGATCTCCATTTTCCTGATGTTGAAAACTCCATCATTCATCTGATTATACATTTCAAAAGTTCATTATGTTCAAAGGTCAGGGTCCCTCAGAGCATACATTCCAAGAGAGAGCTGAAAGTGGGAACTTTTTTGAGGAATTAATAGGATTTCCCATATATAGATATATGAATAATACATATTCCAAATGATATCCTCACATAAGATGTTTATTTAAAGAAAAAAGAAACAATGTTGTTAAAACAAACAAGTACAGTTATACAAGGATATCAGAAAGACATCTAGATGTGGGCTCCAATGGGGCCCTTACACACTTGAGGACTATGCTCCACAACTGTCTTGAGCCAAGATCCGTGTAAGAAATCTCCATACTGGATGAACTCAACACAGAAGCTTCCATAAAGTATTTATGTCTCCCTTGTCATCCTGTCACACCACACTATTTAACTAACTACACCATTTGGAAACTATTGGTAATAGAAAATGATTCTGGGTGTTGGCACAAAGATTGCAAACTTTTAACAACCTGCGATAAATTTCACTGCTCTCATCTCAGCCAAGTACCAAGTCAGATATCTAAATATCACAAGAAGTAAAGTTAGGAATTCCTCTTCATTAAAGCTGCAAGTCAATTCTACCCTCAAAAGGTAGTTCCTGTGGCCGACACCTACCACAGGGTGTGAATCGAAACTGATTGGGAAGAAGTACAAAGAAGCTGATGATGTAGTTGCAACAAGTCATGAGCCCATTCTGTGGGAACTCGTACCAGGATAATGCTCCAGAAGTGTCTCAAACTGAGGCCAAGGTGCAAAGAGTGAAACATATTCTCCTACAAACCTTTCATAATAATATTGTGATACTCGGTTATCGAACAGCTGGAAGGTGGAACTCCACACTAATGGAACAGTAAAGTTCAAAAAGTATCTTCTCAGTGACTGTCACTTTGCATGGTAGTTGATCCAAAAATCCAACTTGAAAAAATTTAGGTGGGCCCAGAGTGAGGCATGAATCCGGTCTTTCCATGGACACAGAGGCGTGATGCTTTATTCTAAGTACTGCTGGCTCCCAGAAATATTGTAGTTCTCATGTTAAAGTGTTGAAACATTCCTCATTGCTCCATGTGTGTGGATATTTGTGTGGGTGAGTGTGTGTTTTATTCACATGAAATATCTTAACTGTGTCTCCAAAGTAAGTCAGTAATACCAGCTGTAAAGCTGAGAGAACACAATAGAGTTAAAAAAAGAAATCACTGTGAAATCTAGAATGTCCTGGAAAAATGAGTTTATAAGTATACTTTGGGGGCCTCAGAACTAATTATTTGAGTTTCTATTATTTCTTGCGGGAAAAAAAATGTTTAGTTTGCAAACTTGTCAGCATCTGAACACGAACTTGGAATGAATTGAGTTCATCAAGTGAGGTATCATTGTGTAAAACCATGAATACGGCTAACCACTTGAGGCTATATATGGTCTTATTTCTCAGTGATATCTCTAGGCAGATAACTTCCTTCATCTGAGTCCAGTACCCATAGAAAAAGCCAACTGAAACTTGAAAGTTCATAATGCGTGCACACGCACACACACACACACACACACACACACACACACACAGACGTGGAATAAGAGCCTCACTCTTGCAAGGGCAGTGACTAGATCATTACAGGTGTAAGACTGTATATTTACTGTGGGTAAACAATTTTCCATTCTATTGTATATTCCATATCTATGTCTTTCTTACAGGTTCCCTTTTCATTTAAATTTTCAGAGTGGGTTTATGTTGTTTAGCATCAGTACAATTTAGTTGATACCATGTCTATACAAATCCAGTTTCCAACTTTTTCTTCCAAAATGTTTGTGTTTGCTCTCTCTCTTTATTTCAAGGCTAGAGTGACATAATTGTCATAAACCACACTCTACTTCCAATCTCTGTATAACTCATTCCTCCATAAATGAGTCTATATTTATATTTGAAATTATGTCCATCAGATTATTTTTAATATATCAGGTCCTTAGAAAAATGTGAACATAACAACAGTCATCTCCTCATGCCCGTGTCGCAGGAAAAAGAGAGAGACATTAATACTTAATATAAACTTGTGCACATATGAAGGACAAGGATTCAGAAACAACTAGCTAGAGCATCTTGTTCCAAAAATACAGATAATTTTAAGTATCTCAAAAGCATGCACCAATTTTAAAGTTGTTAGCATCATCAGTCGCAAAGGAGATAGCAGGTTGGCAGGAGGTAAAGAAACTAGGGCTCATGGTGCTGCCACCACCATGGTCAGGCAGTTGATCAGTCCTGAGCTGAGCGCCATTTATATTCAAAGGAAAGGACTCAACCTCTGAGTCTGTGTTTAAATGCAAAACTCTTGCAAAAGTTGAAGAATATAGTGCTGCTAAGGTTGAAGTTCAGTGACAAATTGCTTAACTAGCATGTTCAAGGCACTGGGCTGGATCCCTGGCACAATTCTCCACCCTCCAAAACAAGAGGAATAGTAAACTACTAAGTTTACAGAAGGATGTCAACTTTCAGGCTGAATTTCTGGACAGGATTCTGACACTGAACATAAAGGGTAACAGGATTGAATTTGAATAAAGGGCAAGGCAACATTTCCGTGTCCACAGATGATGGAAATAGAATGAATTGTCTCTTAGATGTACTATAGTTATCTAGATCTTGAGATTGTTAGAACCAGGTCCTGGACATTTACAGTGGGATTCAGGGACAACACAAAAGTATGTAAAACTCTATGCACAATATAAACCTGGTTTTGCCTATTGTTTTAGAGTTCCAACTATATTTATTGTTTACCATGATCAAAATGTCCAAGTGTGAAGGACGTAACATGTGGTCACTCTAGTAGCCACATTGTCTGGAGGGTAGAAAAGCCAATGATTGAAGTCTTAACTTGTATAAACTGGGTTTATGCTTAGGAACTTCAGGTATGTCATTGGAGGGCAAAGAGCCTACCACAGCAGCAGCCATGCAGGGTGGACTGACAGAGGCAATGAAGAAAATGTGATCACAGACTACTTACCTAAGAAGGAGCACAAACTCCCTGATATCTCATTGTGTGTGTGTGTGTGTGTGTGTGTGTGTGTGTGTGTGTGTGTGTGTGTGTGTATGACCTTCTTTTTTGTTTTTTAGGTTTTTTTTTTTTGAAACAGGGTCTCGCTTTGTGGTTCAGGCTGGCCCTGAGCTCAGCCTCCAGCTCACATCACAGCAATCCTCCTGCCTCTGCTTCCCGAGTGCTGGGATTACAGGCGTGAGCCACCACACCCGGCACTGTGGTATGTGGTGCTGGTTGCTGCTGGGTGTGGGTCTCCACGCCCAGTATTGTTATGTGGTTACCGGGGAATCGAACCCGGGCCCTTGCACTTGCAAGACAGGCACCGGAACCACTGAGCTAACTCCCTGGCCCCGTATGACCTTCTTAAGCAATACTAGTACATAATAGGTCCTCACAAATCTGGTATTTATGCTCCTGTTTATATTTCCTCATCTGCAGGTGACTCAAAGGCATCAGTAGGATTTGGCTTGAATTAGTTTAATTGAAGAGGCTCTAGTGATGGAAAGAAAACAGTGTGATGGAAATTATCTTGTGACTGGTAGAAAGACAATGTCGAGTTGTATATAACTCTCTACTAAAGCCAAACTATGTAGATTAGGGAAATTCTCCATTTTAGTAATTTCTTTTAATTCAAGTGAATTCTATAGTTTAAATTTAACATTCCCCACTTCTGGGAAGCCAAATTCTTTAGAGATTGAATATCTTAAATCCTTAGGCCAAGATAGTCTTTAATTGAAATATAATCTTATTCTTTCTTTTTTGTTTCAAGGGGTAAAAAAAAATTAAAGTCACTATTATTTTCTTTCCTTCTAGTCCTAAGAGAGGTTTCCCCATTCATGACATAATTGAAGTTTTCAAACCTAAAACATTTTTAAATCGGGAACAAATCAAAGCTAAATAGGGTCCCTTGCTAGGCTTTTGGAGGACAGGTTCTCTGACGCTCTCAGAGGGCTCAAAGTAGGACAATGTTGTAGGAAATGAGGCTAGAAATAAGGGCAGAATATCAGTGTGGGAAAAGGCTTAGCAAATAATGGCCTGAGAAAACATTCACCAGAATTTGGAAATTTTCTAACCAGGGTGGATACTGAGAGTAAGTTAGAATTTATTTCATTTGAAATGTAAACAAATGAGTAAGGAAAAATAAATTCTCTAAAGTATTTTTTTTCATTTCTTGTATTTAATTAGCTTCAAGGTAGGATAGTGTGGTAGTTAGGAGCACAAATCAGTCTGCCTGGACCCAGATCTTTGCCACATTTCCTACAGGGTAAGAAATCTGATCACTTTATGTAACTTTTCTCAATTTCATCACTAGTGAAACAGGGCTGGCCATAATAGCATGTCATGAAATTATGAGAATGTGACCAATTATTTTAGGCTCCTAAAACACTTAAATTATTTTTTTCTTATCCGTTTTTCATTATGCCAGCCAAAAGCAGAAAAATTTCAGCGATTTCTCATCTGGGATATTTAGCATTCTCCTCAGACTGAGATGGTTTTGTTCAGTCAGGTTTCTTTTTTTTTATAAACTCACTTCCAGAACTTCTTTTCAACTCCTCCTGGTTCAAATAACTGTTGACTTTCACACATGTGGGGATATTTACCTGTATAGTCTGGACAACAAATTTGCTTTGGAACTCTGCTGCTTCTGTTTTTAATATGGTTTTAGAAATGAAAGTACGCTCTTCATCCTGAACATAGCCACATGCCACCTGCTTGTAATAAATGAAGTAAAGCCACTTGTAAAATATTTGAGGATCTAATGATAGAAGAAAGATGCAGTTGCTGTTTTAAGGCTTAAATTTTAAAATAGTCCCTGAAACAATTGTAATCCTTGTGTATGTTGAGTAACAAATATAAATATAATGAAGCACCCAGAAGTATTAGCAACAATGTTGAAGTATATTAAATAAAAGGATCACACTGAATAAGTTGGAGGTTTTATGATAAGTAACCTCTCTTCACTCTATTATGTACAAGGGCACATAAAGATATCAATTCAAATATTTATCCAGAAGGACACAATTTCTTTGTCAAAGGTAAGGATTTTTAGTAGCTTTGTTCACTGTTTCAAAGTTGTTTCCTCCTGGGAACAAAATGGGTATGAGCTTGCCTATATTTGGTAGCTTTAAAGAGGATTAAATAAAATAACATGTGGACCATGAATTTAGCTCAGTGGTTCTGGCACCTGACTCGCAAGCACAATGTGAAGAGTTTGATCTCCTGTCCCACCCAAAAAGTTCATATAGTAAGTGTAAAATAAGTGTCTGATAATATTATAAGAATTCAATAAATTATATCTCTTACCTTATAAACCATAAGCCCTATGATTATGTCAAGCTATGTTTCAATACTATTTATATTTTTCTTATCATTTTTGAAATCTGAAAGTTAGAAAAACAAACCATATAAGCTACTAATGAAGTATTGGTGTATTTTGTTCTAGGGCTTTGACATCACTTTCTAAGTTCTTTTTTGTTCTTTATTTTTTAAATTTATTTTTAATTTTTTAGTCATCTTTCAAATCCTATTCTGACCTAATAAAATTTTAAACTGAAAATTTAAAAAACATTTTAAGCAAGTTATGATATATCAGAAAGAAAGTTTAAAATAAAAAATGTTCTTTAGTCTCTAATGTATTTATTTACAGGCTTAGGTACTTCTTAATTTTTTGAGATGGAATATCTCTCCTCTCAGGCTGGCTTTGAACACCTGCGCTTGAGCAAACTTCCCACTTCTTGCTAAACAGCCAAGACCATTTCTGTAGAATTTAATAGAATGTTCCATTGAATAACATTTTCTTTTGAAGTAATTTAAGACATGTACCCGTATATATGTCTATACATATGCAGTAGGAAATTGCCAGTTAAGAATGAAGAGAAAATAAAAATTTCCTGCCATAATTATCTACTTTAACCAGAGAAGGGGAACTGAAACTGAACAAGTTCTACCACTAAACTCAACTACAAAGCTGGAAAAAATACATGAAGTGACTCAGTGAAGGTTTGGACAGAAGATGATAGAAAAGCCTGATCTCCAGAAGGAAGGAAGGAGGGAAGCAAGGAAGGAGGGAGGGAAGCAAGGAAGGAAGGGAGAGCTTACAAGGTGAGTCACAGGATGTTTGACCTTTCCCTGAGTGTATTTCCCACTTCCCACACAAGGGGCTGGAGATCAAGCAAAACATGGCAGTTCTTCTGAAGAAAGGCGGAGATCCAATATGTAGTCAGCTGCCATGGGTGCCATCTATGGAGCCGCCTGAGACTTAAGAGTCAGGGAAAGCTGTGAGGTTTGATCTGAGGGCTGTTTTGCACATGCACAGGGAAAAACAGAAAGATTATCATAGAGTGGCTGAGAGGAAGTCAAGTTCTAACCATAGCAAGAAGTGGAGGTTCAGCCCGATTCCAATATGGGCATCCAGCAGAGAAGAGGAGAGTGCCCATTGAGGAATAATGTGCACTCTCCAGCAGTATGGCTTGCGTGAGAAAGAAGACTACTCTAGGCCTGCTGCAGAATGCTCTAAAACCTAAATAAAAAGGCTACAATTCTCTGAAGAATCTCAAGGAACATAGGACCTAGAGTTTGGGTCTTGCCCACTTATTAGACCTTGCGAAAATGGGCTGACAGGAAAACTCTCCTAATAGGTCAGAGGAAACCCACCTACGCTCACCGTGGTCTGGCAGGTATGGGACTGACTGCACCAACAGCAACACACTCAGTACGCCTTCAGGAAAAGACTGTATGATCTACAATTACTGCATATGTCACCCTAATAGTCAGTATATTATAGAAATTAATATTCATGCAGAGAAACATAGAAGGGTGGGCCATGGCCAAGAGTGAAAAGGTCTATTACCAGCCCTGAAAAGGCTCCAAGGTTGTATGTAGCAGAAAATCCTTTAGTAACTACAGAACACAAATCTCCAGAAGAGGATCAACAAAGCAAAAATCTGTCTTGGAAGTAATTTTAAAATCTATTGTCTTCTACTTAATTTTTCATATGTGTATAGTTTTGTATAAAGTCCAGAATATTTATATTATTGTATATCATAATATATATATCAAATTATGAGTACATATTTGTGTTAACTATATATTTTCTTTTTTCATACAATGATCAATGATAGTCATCTTAATTTTAAATTATATTCTTCACAAGATAAAGTACTATTTCATATAATATACTTTTATTTTCAATTTAATACCAATATTTGCTTTATTTTTAATTATTTTTATTTATTATTATTTATTTTTATCCCTTTTTATTATTTTATTAACTCTACCTTGCCTGGTAGAGTTTGAATATATGTGTATTTTAGTTTCTGACAATGGATAACAAAATGTCTCAAGAACACCAAATTTAATGTAATTTTAAAAACTGAATTCCTTTCTTATAAGTTGTTGAGTATTATATTTGAGTTTAGTCAGGAACATACATAGAAAACACAGGAATAAAGGATTTTTCACTAAGATAATGATAATGTAGTTAAGTGGGAATTGAAGACTTTATACACAAACCAGCACACTGAGGCAACATGAGTTCAAAACTGAAGGACACAGCAGCCAATCTTAACCAGGAGAACCAAAGAAAGCTGTCAGGGAGATGGGTACCTGCAGAGCTGGGGCCCTGTCCTCTGAGGAGGTGGCGTTTGTCGCTGCTGCCCCTGCTCCACGTGCTCGGAGTGCGGGTGCATTCAAGATAGATTCAGACCCTACCTTACCGAAGAGTAGCTGTTACCAAATACCCTGAGGCTGACCTGAGAGTGTGAAGAGAATTTAGAGACCAGAACTGCTCTGAGCTGAAAGGCTGTGTCTCTCAGCTGCAAATAGGCCCAGAAAGCAAAGCAAAGGTTCAAGTCCTCCAGGCAGGCTCTGCTCTCTGAGGCCTTGGACGTCTCTGGGTGTTGTGGGTTAAGGGAGCACTTGGCAAAGGAGGGAAGCAATTTGTAGAGTCTTAGGTACAGATTCACCAAACACATCACAGAACATTGTGTTGAGATTTGAGAGATATGCTAAATAACTATTACATCATGTCCTCACAATTTTAAACATTCTTCACGTATTTGGTAGTGAATTTGAAAAGAAAAATCTTCATATAAGTATACACATTTTGGTACTTTGAAATCTGAGAATATTAGTTTCTTGCCTTTGCTACTAAAAAGCAACTCATTATTTACAAAATACTGTGTTTTAACATTTCATACTCCACATTTTGTAGATACTAATCTGTAATGTCCATGAGCTTAGTGTTGCAGAAGAGAGCATGAATGATAAGTTGTTTTGCTTTTTTGTAGGGAATTAGTTTTCTTTTTGAATCTTTTATCAAGTTAAATGCTAACCAGAAGTACACGTGCCACATGTATTGGCTTGATTTTAATGTAGCCACCCCTTCAATTGTTTGAATGTTTTGAAGATTTGTTCCCATATCTGATTACTATATCTTTTCACTTCTACTTTTTTCCTTCAGATATAGATTTATATATATTTTGGCTTTAAATAATTTTGCTAGTATTTCATACAATAAACACTGTAATATATATGTAGTAAATATACAATATATCATCATTTTATTTATTTTTCCTTTTTTCTCTTATAGCTCAAAGATCTGTTCATGTATATCATTAATTCATTTTTCTGCTATCTTACTTTTGTTTAACATTGTTCTTAAATTTTAATTTCTCACAACTCTTCCTTGTTATATTTACTCTTGTTGATTTTCAGTACATTTTTAAATCAATCTTAACTTCTCTTCATAAGTATCATAGATCTTTTTAATCCATTGCAAAAGCCTGAATTTTTTTCTGAAATTTCTTCTAGATTATTTGCTTTCAAGGGTATATTTTGCTTTAAAATTTTTTCAAATGTCATTTTCATTACTTCTTTCTGTAATTCTGATATTGAATTTTTTCTTTTCCAATTTTTTCTCCCCAAATGGCCTTTATACTCATGTTTGATATTTCCTGTGGAAGACTGTGGAGATGGTTTTGTTTAATGTTTTCTGTGACAAACATTCTAAAAGATACGTCTCAAGGGCAAGCCTCTGTGCACACCTCTTAGCCCAATTCTCACTTTCCCAAAAGATTTCAAATCATTGTCCTTAGAGATGGAATCTTTTAGTATTCTCACTTCCTGTCCTCTGTCTTTTGGAAATGTAGAGTATACAAGAAACCATAGGATTACTAGCATATTTTTCTATCAAATTTATTCATGTTTTCTCTCCTCTTTTAACAGACTTGTAGAATTGCTCCACCTTTAAACCAGTGTATTCTTAAGGTACTTCTTACCCTCTGATTCCTTTCCAGGTGTTTTAATAGATTTGTTCTTTCTCAGTAAAATATATGCTCAGAATGAAAGAGATTCTGGCTGCTTCAAATATTAGTAGAGCACTCAACTGAATAATAAGGATTGGTTTCTGAAAATAATATGAAGCTAGAAGAATTAAGTTAGGAATGACTTACAGTGTTTTCATCTATTCAGCTTCATGTGTCTTTAGTCCCAGATTGTGTTGAAATCAGAGTCTAGTGAAAGGATTATTTGGACCACATGGACTGGGACAGCAAGAGTGAAGTATAAGAAAGGTAAAGTCAGAAAGGATGCAGAGAAGTTCAGCAGACTAAGACAGGGATATGTTGACCACCACCTCACCACCATGATCCCTTTGAAGATCCATCAGCAGGTGTCTCTGTGGAGTGCACCGAAAGACATAGGAGAGCTGCATGGAGAATCATAGTGCAAGCAGCCCATCTGATTGGGAATGTCAGAATTTGCAAACCCAAACACTCTCCCTTGCTTTTCACTGGACAAAGTTTATTCATAGGGAAATTTACTCAGAGAGAAATTAATGTTTTAACATTTCCAGGTTGCATCATCTGTTCTTGGTCTTGTTGTTATTGTTGTTGGTAGTGGTGGTGTCATTTTGGTTGTTTTTTGTTTGTATATTTTGGTTGCTGTTCAGAATGTCTCATCCTATGGCCTGAGTATGTATTTTATTTGGGATCAGGAGTAGCACAAGAAACTAAAGTCTGAGTATGTAAAGCTGGTCAGTTTGGTTGCCCACTTAGTTAGTGGCCAAGAGTGAAAGTGTGGCATTTTTAAAGCCTTGTCAGCTGTCCCAGGTGCAATCAAAGTGATCCAGAAAAAGGGAGGGCTAAGGCATTCAGAAGAAATCAATATAATATGCATAATATAATGTGTCTTGATGTTAATACAGGTTCGTTGTTGATCCCTGTGTTAGAGGAGCAGTCACATTTTGTCATCACTGTCATTCTCCCTTTAGGGTAAAGCTGTTATGACAGATTGGTATCTAAGCTCATATTTTCTTTAGTGGGAAGTTTTAGTATGAGTTAGTGGAAAACTTCTGCTGATGAGCAAATATGAGAATAACTTTTGTGAAGACTTCAGGGGACAATAACATTTTTATCTTTACCTATTTTAACTTTAATAATTATCAGTATGTAAATTTGTAAAATTGTTCTAGTTGGTTTATTTTTAATGAAAAAATGAACTCTAATTTGGTAGTTAACAATGTTTAATTCCTTTCAGGTGAAAAAAAAAAGATTCATTATCTTCCGTTAAGCCTACCATTTGATGTTCACATTTCCCTCCAAAGGAGTTGGCTGATTTTGGTGAAATTTAGAAAACTAATAAGAAGTATCAAAAGAAAGCACAAAATTATTTTATGGTCCTGGTTACTCTTTAAAAAAAATGGATGAGAAATTTTACACTTACGTATCACCTATGGCAATATGTCAATTTTTAGAATATAAAGAACAGGATAAATTAAAATACATTCTCTATTAAAATGTTTTAAATACATAATAGTAATAAGCTTTTACCATGTTTAAGGTTATCAGCCAAGTAAAGTAATCATATATTTCCTGGCTTCATTGATCGTGTCATCATGTACACTAATGCACTCATATTAATCTAGCAAGAAAATGATTCTGAAATAGTTTTCTAGTGTGTAGGAACTGATCTTCAAATAAACCTTTACACTAGCAGTTAGTTGAAACATGTATTTATAAAGAAATGGCAAATTTCTTTGTTCAGTATTCCAGAGAAAGATAAACCTAGATACATATTCTATGTCCCCAAATACATATAGAGATAGTTCTTGGCTGGGTTGAAGACAATAAGGGTAATTTATTGCTTAGGAAAGTTTGTCTCTTAAACAAAAACATAAGTAAAGTGAATTTTCTCTAGTCAAATTCACCTTATTTTCATGTAGTTGCGTTCATGCACTTTTGGGAAAGTGGTTTAGTAAAGATAAGGATTAAAAGAGAAAGAGTGGAGAGAAATTGTGACCAAGAGGAAAAGGGAAATGACTAGTGGAAGGAAAGATACTTGAGCAAGGTACAAGCAATATATCTATCAGGTATTAAAAATCAGAATCGAAGATTAACAGTACTTAAGTTAAAACTGCACTGTTCAGTTAATACAAAGAGAAGCACTTTTCTGCAGTTTTAAAATTTTTAACCAAGATACTCAAAATACATTTTTCTACACAGTTATTAACACTTTAATGATCATCAAATTAAGTAACTCTAAATTACTGGATGGTTGTACTTTTTATAATAAACACAAGCAATTTTTTCTTTCTTTTTTTTTTTTTTACAAAAAATGAGTATGACTAATCAATATGTTCGCATGACCAAAATGAAACAAAGAATGTATCGAAGCATTTTTCTGTACTACTCCTCTCAAAATCTGACCTTATAATATGAGCTTTAATAGAGTTGTTTTATGCATAGATACCTCAGTTGCATGAATAGATTCCTTAACAAATTAAAAGCACTGAAATAAGTAGTTGTATATGTATATGCACACAGTGCCAAAGAGAGAAGGAATTCATGAAATAGTGTCAGAATAGCTTCACTGAACAGGAACCACCCTGACTCCGGAATGAAGCCATTTAATAGACAAGGTAAAAATAATGAATAATTTTGTTTCCTAAGTTTAGTTTTCCCTTTAAAATATGCTTTAGTTGAGCTGCATTTCACACACCTGAGCAGTGGGATGTACTTGTGTGTAATATTTGCCTCTTGGCATCAGCTTTTAGGAAATCTATCAGGACAACTCACATGAAAAATGTATATTCCTACAAAGAAAATTTTTAACAAAATGACTCGTTTCACTTGTTAAAAAAAAACTAACAGGCTTTTCCAATTTTTTAATATTTCTAGAAGTAGAAAGAGGTTTTCAACTACTCGACAGCTCTACCTTATCTCATGCTGCAATTCTCTCAGGCAATGCAAAGGCATTCTGTGTCCTTTCACAGTGCAGTTCACTGGGAGACAAAAGCAAGAAGAATTTGTTTCACTTGAGCTATTCCCTTTTAACATATGCTTTCCAGATGACTAAAGTTATCTTTCAAACTGTACCAGTCAAAAGGCCATCAGCCATAGCCATCACAATTGTTAGGCTTTATTTTTCCATTATACTTTTCAATAAAAGAATAATAAGTTTAGTATAATTTGTTCATTTAGGTCTAACATTAATAAATATATATATATATATGTACATGTATGTGTGTGTGTATATATATATATATATATATATATATATATGTACATGCATATATATTCCTAAAGGTAACTACAAATTAACAGTATTAAATGATGCCCAATTTTAAAATAACATGTTCAAGCACTACCTCTTATGAAGTATGACCACTGGAGAAAAATGAATTCTTATGTTGCCATTCTAAATAAGAATATCTCATTGGCCTTGCTGTTAAAAGAACAATAGAAGAATAATTAGCTCAACTATATATTAGTCCCAGCGAGAGAACCCCAAAGCCCACAGTAATTTTGACACAGATGTATGCCACATGATACCTTTATTATATGCTAATGATATTTGACCAAGAAACATAAAAACTTTTTCTTTACAAAAAATCAATTAGAATAATTTCGTTATAATAGAAAAGAAAAGCTTACTATTCATTCTAAGTTCCCCTAATATTTTTGTTAATTTAATTTCATTCTGTGCATCTCTGTTTTATGGAGCAATTGAATGAACTTGACAGTTGAAATAACTATTTTAATATCTCGGCATGACCAGGTGTAGTATATTAAAAGATACAGAAATGCATAGAGTCAGCTAACAAAGAATTCAGAAGTTCAGCTTTTTATTAATCTTTTCCTCATGATTGTTTCTGCAGTGAATAAAGTTATATTATACTTTCTCCTGTCTTAACAAAAATTTCATCAAGAGGTATAAATTTATTTAATATATTATCCAGGAGAAGAAATTTTAGTGGTACAGTGTTGCTGGTGCTTGGTTTGAGTTGACATCGGGAATGGAAGTTGTAAATTTAAAGTATGGATCTTAATCCACAGATGCCAGAATGAATTTACATGTTAATATTGTTTCTATTGTGCTAGACCAAGGTCTGTATTCTCTGAGTTACACCAGTTTGTACTGAAATCTAGTCTGGCATCTAGGCCTTGACAGTGTTTAGAGTTTGTTATCAAATAAGGGAAGAAATTCATGCAAAATTCTGCACTGTGAGGAACTGCAGAGAAAATATCCCCTCTCAGAAATATTCCTTATACGTTGTCTACATTGGTGCCTTTTGCAATTTAACATCAAATAAACGTATGTGTTGCAGGTGACAGAAAGTGATGACAATGTTGTTTACTAAAAAACACCACTCTTAGCCTTGGCTCTACTCTGAATTGGAGAGTTTTTAAAGAGATATATTTGTTGATGTCCCAGGCCCCGTGGTCCTTTTATAATTGGTCTGGGACTTGACTTACTTAGGTGATGAGAATTTTTAAATTTCTTCAAGTAGTTCTAATGTGCAGACAAGGTATATAGTACTATAGTACTATATACTATTTTATATAGTATAGTGACTACAGGGAGTAGGGAAATTTCAGAACACAGTATTTTCAATTTTTATTTGTGAAAATACTCAGGAGTTTTCCTTTTAAAGCCAGTTTTAGCTAATGTCATATGTCCATTTTGTTTTTGCTTCCCTTGGTAGGATCAGCATGCCCAGGCTCACGCACACACACACACACACACATTCTTGACTAATATTCTTATTTTCCTTGCAAGTCAAAGAGGAAATGCATAAAAAACAAAGACTTTTTAAATCAGAAGCACAGGCTTGGTCCTACTCCTTGAACAGAAGTCACATGATGAAGTGCAAACTTTAGAATCTCGAGGGAATAGATGAAGAAACTCGGAAAAGGTTTCTGGTTCCAAACCCATTCTCCTGTTACTTATTTCCCCCAGTATCAGAACACCAGAAGTTACAGATGTTCATCACGCTTCTTCTCTACTGTCTATTTGCCAGCCTGACCATTCAAGTGTTCACCTGTAAGGACTATTTATCTATTTAAAGCTTAGCACCCTATCCTAGAACTAATCCAATTACAACTCAAGGAACCTGAGAAGCCAAGATATATAACTTCAAAATCAGCCCTGTGCTATTCTCAAGCAAGTTTGGATTTCAGGGTCAGTAAATGAATATCTACCTTGTCCTCAAATATGTAAACTTCTGCTTTGAGAGAGCTTTGCTTGAAAATGCAGTCATGTGAGCAGGACTCTTGTTTGGCATCTCCTACTTTTCAGGAACAAGAACAGATACATCTCTAAGTTATTTACAAATTCTTTTTCAGAAAATATGTAGCTTTGGGACAAAGATTACCAAGCAGCAGAGCTGACAGCCACCTGTGTTATCTACAGTGCATGGGTGTGCAAATAGCCTCTGCACATCACATGCAACAAAACTGCTGCGAGGGCCGGGGAGTTAGCTCAGTGGTTCCGGTGCCTGTCTTGCAAGCGCAAGGACCTGGGTTCGATTCCCCGGTAACCACATAACAATACTGGGTGTGGAGACCCACACCCAGCAGCAACCTGTACCACATACCACAGTGCCGGGCGTGGTGGCTCACGCCTGTAATCCCAGCACTTGAGAGGCAGAGGCAGGAGGATTGTGATGTGAGTTTGAGGCTGAGCTCAGGGCCAGCCTGAACCACAAAGCGAGACCCTGTCTCAAAAAACCTAAAAAAAAAAAAAAAAAAAAAAAACCTGCTGCGTAAGTAGCTCAGACTAAGTTACTAGTCTTGGGCTAGTTTGCTATTGCCCAGTTTGACAAGTTTGCTGACT
>PVIR01027920.1:0-22443 GCA_004026965.1 Petromus typicus
GCCACCACGCCCGGCACTGTGGTATGTGGTACTGGTTGCTGCTGGGATGAGTCTCCACACCCAGTATGGTATGTGGTTACCGGGGATCGAACCCAGGTCCTTGCGCTTGTAAGACAGGCGCCGGAACCACTGAGCTAACTCCCCGGCCTTAGCTCTCTATTTTCATCAGGAAGTTACTATCATGTGAGTATTTATGTGGAATAACAAGCACCACTCTAATTAAAACCAAACAAACATTATAAGGATTTCTGATGTAAACTACTACAGATGGCCCTTTAACATAGTTTGACCTCTATTTCAGATTTCTGCTTTAAATTAGGGTTACTTTGCTTAAAATCTAGTCTTTTACGTTCAGTAGCTCACTTGTTTCAGATCCAAGAGTCTATAATGCATTCTTCCCATCTCTGTAATGATGCTATTTTTTCTCAACATAGTACAAAGGGAAAATAAATCTTTAAAAAATGATATTCCTGTGCCCAGTTTAGATCACATTAAAAAAAACCCATCATCTTCTCTATTATTGCAGTCTACAAAGATGTCTCTTTTGAAAGTAAATGTGGTGAAAATACTTCCTCAAACGGTATATATTCCCGATAAGACAAAATTATTAAACTGTTCCCATAGTACTTTTTGTGCAATTTAAAAAAATATTCCATGTTAATCCTAGGATAAACAGTAAATAGGAAATATTCACATACAGAACGTAATACATCCTTTTTTAAGAAAAATCTTTTAAAATATTTATTCTAGAACAAGATATACTTTGTTTTGTCTGCAAAGGAATAGGATTATTATTTGATATAATTACATGCTAACCAATATTACGGTAGCTTTGGTAATCTTGGATTCCTCTCTATAGTCAATGAGATGCTAAGTCCATGGTCTTGAACTCTGTATTCCCATCCTACCCCACTAAAATAACTGTTTCATTCCTGAAGTTCGTGTTTGTGAAATCCTTTTTGTTTACAGACAGCCTTGGCAAATTTTTTCTTTGATTCTACAGGCTGCTTACTAACACAATCAATGTTAAATTCTCCTAGTTCATATGTGTCAAGATCCAATGAAGCAGACCAGATTTTTAAGATCGGAGAAAATACAAGCTTTGATACAGTTTACTAAAGAGGTCTGATGGCAGTCATACTAATTGAGGGTAGTCATGCTCTGAAAAGTGGTAGAATATAATAGTGATGGCAAGCTCTTTAAATCTCTCAATGAAACAACCCACTGTGGCATGTGTGCCATAGGTTTATCATCAGTGATCTAAGAAGACAGCATTTCACGACCAGATGAAAGATTAGGACTTATTTTAGAGGTTAAATGGGATGTTAATACTATCACCTGGTTCAGATTTTAAAATGGAGCTGGATTCTCTTTGGAGTTACCTGGGCAATAGTAAAAGAAAAAGGCATAGTAGCATTTAGAACAGGCACATGAACTATTCTAAGTGTAAAATGTAGTGCTAAATAGATCCTTGAACCTACTTCCCATAACAATATTCTGAAATATTTTTCTTCCCATCATGCCTTAAATCACGTAGAAGTGAATAGACAAAAATAGCTGTACATAATTGTCCTGAACTGTTCTGGAAAAATGATTCTGCAATAATTTCAATATTCTTTCTTTTGAAACTACTTTGAACTGCAATTCTACATTTTTAGATGGAAGCTCTTATACATATAGGGAAGGCTTGTGGCACTGAAATTATATCTTAATGCAGAATTTCACTTGTAACTTGGGCTGAATTTATTATTTGCTTATGCTGAAGTTTTCTAGACCTAATTTATAAGAAAATCTATCCACTCTTCTCCAGCTCCACCGTAACCAAGAATAAGCAGAATGACCTTTTAACATGGACCTGTATATCCTTCAGAAATTCTATGATGCGTTCCTCATGAAGCCTCCAGAATCATTTTCAAAATTCAAACAGTAACATATAATTTTTTTAATTGAAATCTTTAACTCCCAAATGGCTTTGCACTTTAAACTTTTCACCAGGTCCTAACTTTTTCAATCCTCTTCATTTATAAATATCCAGCCAAAGTTTGTTCCTTCTCAGTTGTTGATATTTACACATTTCTCTGCCTTGCTCTTCCACAAGATCTTTATATTACAATTTATATATATTTATATTTATTTATATTACTATTCACTTCTTGCTAGTCGTGTCTTGGCTCAGAAGACACATCCTCAGTAAGCACTCATTACCTTTATCCCTCACCCATTATAGTTTAAGCAGAAACACTGAAGTATGCCAAAATTGCAACTGGATGCTCTGTTCTAATGTAACTCCAATGGCAGGAATATATGGAAGCTTGCTAGAAATGCTAAACTGTAGGCCCCACAACTGAATTAGAATTTTCTTGCTATCAAACTCCAACTGAGAGGCACTGGTCTTAACATTTAAACCCAAATCTTCTTCTGTTAGTGATTGTTTCTAAAGAATAATAATCTAATTGATAGATTTTAACAAGTAATTTTATATATCTAGGTATATGAATTCTATTATACACTGATTAGCTAGAATACAGTTACTCAGTTTAATGCTCATTTTCAGAAATCTTTCCTAAATACCAAATTCAATACTCCTTTTGTATTTATATCAGAATCATAATTAATTTACTCATTTCCCAAGACTACGTCATATAAGCAGGTTAAGCATCTTTAGTTTTTTCTATAATATTAATATCACTCTCAAAATGGATACTGTATTTGTAGTATTTCATCAAGGCTTTAGCAAGCAACATACACCCGCAAAGAATAAGCATGTCCTAGTCATGGCACTTAAATTCCTAGCTCATATTGCTGTTATTGTACAAAATTCAAGATGTCAAAAAATGAACCAACTGTCTAAGTTTTAAGTGAAAAGTATTTTAATAAGGAAAGAACATTGCAACAAATCTGTTAAACAAACTCGTAACACCATAAAGTGCAATAAATGCTTTTTATTGTATGCTCACTTTAATCAGTAACATTGAGAAATAATAATCCCACATAACAGTGACAATCTTATTTTACAGCGTGTACATCATTTACAGCCACATAACACACACTTTTATTAGATCTTCCAGGTTTAATATTCAGAAGTTAGGAAAGATAAAAAATGTATTCTCAAGTAACTGATTCTTATCTGGTGCAAAACCAAAAAAGTGAACATTATTTGAAACACAAAGCCACAATATAGCATAAAGTAAAATTACGTTGAACAGCTGAATATAAACATGAAGCAACTAAAACTTAAAAGTACACATCATGTGCATTATATTTATGAACAAGATTTTTATTAAGTTTCCCTAAATCAGCTTTTAATATTAAGCGCCATTTTGATTTGCAGCATGCTAACACAAAGCGTTGTTAAAAGGATGCATATTTTAGATTTATACACTGTAAACTGAGTATCCACCTCCAAATTCTATTGGCAGCATACTGTTCTATTAATACTGTGTAAATACTGCCTCATAGTGAAAATACATGTTAATAACATGATATATAGATTTTAAAAACCAAAAATTTCAATAATGGCATAAAATTGCACCTTTAAACATTACCGCAAGTAAGACTAGAAAAATCATACTTGCTAAGACTGTCCTAAAAAACCCTCCAAACGTTGTATTTAAGAAAACCATGTTCTCTCAGTTTAGTCTTGAAATCCTTAATAAATATAGTGCTGATTTTACTTGCAACACTACGGTCGCATCCACTTTAGAAACCACATTTGACTTAAGTATACTTATGTCACACGTGTAATACTGAACAAGAATTAACTTGAACAGTAGAAAAAAGGTAACTTTAGTCCTAGGACTTCACATCAGATTTCAGCACAGAATTCTACACTTTAAACATCTTACCTGTGATAAAATATCAGCAGCTCTGAAATTCTTTTTTTAATAGTACTGAGTTAAACTAACCTCTCTGTCAGTGAAATTTCTTTTAGTGAATACACAAAACGTTTGCCATTTCCGGAATTCAATGTCCAGTTACAATATAAAAGGCTCAGTGACTAAGTGACTAATGAATTTTATTTCCCTACCCTGTTTCTAAAATTGCATAAAAGTGACGTTTTGCTTGCTGTAGCAAAGCATTGCTAAAATCCTCTTTTCAGAAACATTTGTCTGTATGATCAGCCAATTAAGATATCTGTATTTATTTTTCCTCTGTTAATTATGCATAAAATACTGTTAAATAGACACTTAGGTCTTTCTACAACCTTTCTATGGTACTTTTAAATTCTTTAATTTTCAAGGGAATGAGAATTCCCCATCACTTCAAATATTTTAAGATCTTTAATACAAAGAATGTAAAGTTATGGTTTAAGTTTTGAAACCAGAAAAAACAGTGAGGACTTCCTCCCAAGTGGCATATCTTATTGTCTAAATAGCACTTAAAATACATATTTTACATAAGAGCTTCCTTGTGATGTCTCATAATATGCTGATTTTTTTCTGATGGTCTACGGAATCCCTTCTTGCAGAATTCACACCTGTGTGGATAGTCTTTTGTGTGTATCGAGATCACATGTCGTTTAAAGCCAGATGCATCTGTAGTGCTGTATTCACAATACTCACATTGGTAAATCTTCCTTCCCGTGTGAGTCTTCATATGCTTTTTGAGCTCATTTTGTTGTCTGAACCCTCTCTTGCACCTTTTACACTTCAATGATTGATCCTTAGTATGAACTGAAAGGATATGACCACTAAGAATAAATGGATCTGATGTTTTAAAGTCACAATGCCTGCACTGATGAATCTTCCTACCCTTATGAATATCACTATGCTTTTTGAGCTCAGATGGACGATGGAAACCTTTATCACAGACCTCACATTTGTGAGGAAAATCCTTGGTATGGACAGATATGATGTGCCGCTTAAGGTCACTTGAATTGGTGCTCTTATGATCACAATGAGGACACTGGTGTGTCTTATGTCCTTGAAACATATCCAGATGGCGTTGAAGCTCCCTTTCATCACAAAATGCTTGGGGACAATGCTCACATTTATATGGCAAATGGTCAGCATGCTTAGACTTAACATGAGTTTTCAGATTAGACTGATCTGCACACCTGAAGATACAATACTGACACTGATATGGCTTCTCACCAGTATGGGTTCTCATGTGTTTCTTGAGTTCAGAGGGATGTCGAAAACCCTTCCCACACTCAACACAAACATGAGGAAAATTCTTGCTGTGAACAGCCAGCAAATGTCTGTTCAACAGTCCTTGTTCTGCAGTTTCATAGTCACAATATTTGCATTTGTGCATCTTCGGCTCCTTATCTCGTAAGATAAGTTTATTTGAACTCAGTGGACTAGCCTCTCTGTATCTTCGTGTGTATTCTGTAAATTCATGAGATTTGTCAACTTTGTTTATAAGCTTATGGCTTTCTAAGTGGTTATGAAAACTCACTTTCTTGTTAGTTGTGAAGTCACAATCTGTACACTGATATTTTTTTCTCATCAAATGATCAGGATGATTCTTCATGTGTCTTTTTAAGAATCCCCTGGATTTAAACTTTTTTGTGCAAATATGGCAAGGGTATACTGTCAGGGGCTGCCCATCGGGACCTATTATAACAGCTAGATAAAAAAAAAAATAAAGGAAATTGTGACATTTGGTCAGACTGTTTTAAAGGTGTCAAAACTGACATTCACTATGTGGAAACTATACTACTTGAATAAAATCCTGTAAGATAAAAAATGCACATTAAAACAAATGGATGATAAAGTAACTCAGTAATACGTAACTAGTGGCACTCTTATTAAATACTGCTCACGTGCCTTAATGCTACTTTCATATGTATTTTGAAAGCCATAGTGAGCATTCCCTTTATTTTTGAAACCAATTTTAAAATTCTTTCTAAAAATGTTTTTTAATATGGGAAAATAAGTGTAGCTTTATTAAGTATCATTTATATGCTGTAAAGAAAATTCTATATCCTACACAGAATGTATAAGGGGCTGTGACTTGTATGTAACTAATTTTTTTCTTCGGTCACAAAAAATATTGCACATCTGAAATTATTATATTCACAAAGGAAAGCATTTTACCTGTTTGCCACTGCCTTGCTTCTCCCCTTCTTCTCTTCTTGGCTTTCTGTTTAAGGATTTTATTTGTATTAATGCTCTCACAAATTTGAAGATACTGTGCTGCTGTACTATTTCTGTTTTCTAATGTCGAATCCAAAGGGTTTCCTAGGAAAGATAAGCACATAGTTAAGCTGCATGTATTTACATTTCTTTGCTTTTGCCAGACAAATTAATGTAGATGACAGGGTACGAAGTTGCTATTGTGATAATAAACTTCAGAAAGTATACCCATCTTCTCATTGTTTTTCTCACTCTCACAAATCACAAATATGTATATGGCAATACATGAAATGTTAAAATACAACAATTTGATCATCACAAACAAATAATATGAATATGTATAGGAAGGCTATTGATTTTTGAATGTTGACCTTGTGCCCAGCTACTGCACGGTATCTAGGAATTAAGTGAAGCAGTCTTTTGGCTGAGTTTTTGGGATCTTCTATACAGTGTCATATCATCAGCAGTGACAGCTTAACTTCTTTCTTTCCTTTCTTCCTTTTTCTTCTTTCTCTTGATTAACTGCTGTGGCTAATATTTTCAGAACTATATTACATGAGAGTGGTGATAGTGGGTATCTTCTCTTGTTCCTGATTTTAGTGTGAAACATTTCAGTTTTTGACTGTTTAGTATCCTAACTGTTGGTTTTTCATAAATAGCTTTTAACAGGTTGAGACAAAGACCTTCTATTCAAACTTACTGTAGAGTTTTAATAGTGAATAGGTTTTGGGTTTTGCTTTTTCTGCATCTATTCAGATGATCATATGATTTTTCTTCTTAACTCTGTTAATATTACATTTATTGATTTTCGTATGTTGAACCATCCTTGCATCCCTGGGATGAACCCAACTTGGTCAGGGCGTATGATCTTCTAATGATCTACTGGATTATATTTGCCAGTACCTTATTGAGGATTTCTGCATCAATATTCATTAGGATGATTGGCTAGTAGTTCTCTTTCTTAGTTGGGCCTTTCTCTGCTTTTTGAGTACTCAAAAATCAACAGCCCTCCTATACACAAATAACAGACTCACTGAGAGAGAAACAGGGAAAGAATTCCTTTCACAACAGCATACCCCAAAAAATAAATATCTAGGAATCAATCTAATAAAGGAGGTGAAAGACTCTACTCTAAAAACCATAGCACTCTGAAAAAAAAGATCAAAGAGAAGACTAAAAAATGAAAAAATACCCTTGTTCCTGGGTAAGAAAAAAACAAAACTGTCAAAATGGCCAGACTGCCAGTATCGCTATATAGTTTTAATGCAATCCTGATTGAAATTTCAATAGTATATTTCACAGAACTAGAGAAAATTGTCCAAAAGTTCACCTGGCATCGGGAGACCCAGAGTAGTGAAAGCAGTTCTAGGCAACAAAGACATGGTAGTGGATATCACAATCTCCAACTTGAAACAATACCACAAAGCCACTGTGATAAAAACACAATTCTGACAAAGAAACAGACCCTTGGATCAATGGAACAGACTAGAACATGCAGATACAACTCCAGACATACTAAGCCACCTCATCTTTGACAAAGGAGCCAAATACCCTCAATGGAGGAAAGATAGCCTCTTTGATAAATGGTATAGAAAAACTAGGTTTCAACCTGCCAAAGTCTAAAACTAGAACTACATCTTTCACTATGCACTACACTGAAATGAAAGTGGATGAAAGTTCTAAATATTAAAACAGAAACACTAAACCTTCTAGGAGACAGTTTAGGTAGAACTCTTGGAGACATTTGCATAGCTAAAGACTTTATGAATAAAACTTCAGTAGCATAGGAACTAGTACAAAGAATCAAGTAGTGGGATCTCATTTCATTAAAAAGCTTCTGCACAACAAGAAGAAACCACCAACAGAGGAAAAAGATGACCTATAGTGTAGGGAAAAATTCTTTTACCAGATGTTCCTCAAAAAAAATCTACACTGTAGAATGCTTTAAGAACTTTAAAAAACCAGATTCCCCAAATTTAAAGACCTATTTCAAAAGTGGGCATCTGAAAGGAACAGACATTTTTCAGATGAAGTGAAAAAAGCAGCAAAGAAACATATGAAAAAATGTTCAACATCGTTGGTCATTTAGGAGATGTGGATTCCACCTTACTCCAGAAGAAATGGCTGTTATCAAGCATTCAATCAGTAACAAATGTTGGCGGGGTTGTCGGGAGCGAGGAACTGTCTCACTGTTGATGGGAATATAGACTAGTGCAACCACTATGGAAATCAGTGTGGAGATTACTCAAAAAACTAGGGTTAGAGTTGCCATTTGACCATGCCATTTTGCTGGTGGGTATATTCACATGATACCACAGTGATACATGTAGACCCATGCTATTAGCAGCTCAGTTTGTAATAGCTGTATCTTGGAAATAGTCCAAGTGCCCATCAATCAGAGACTGGATAAAGATGTGGGTTTAAAAAATAATAAAATAGAGTACTACTCAGCCATAAAGAATGATAAATTAACAGACATTTATAGCTAAACAGATGCATCTCAAGGCCACATTCATAATTCAACAGGACACAGATGAGTAAATGCCATATTATTTATCTAGTGTGAAAAAGAGGTGTAAATGAGGTCCAGAATGTATGATAGGTATTATGAAAAAGGAAGATGCTCAAAGGGAAAGAGGAAGTTAACTGGGGGCAAAGGAAAGCAAAGAAGGGAAAGAAAAGATTTGATGGTAAGGAAAAAGCACAAACAAAATTTACACATTTAGAGAGTATGAGAGAGGAGGGCAAGGGAATGGGAAATGACAAGATGTATCTTGTGGGCCGGGGAGTTAGCTCAGTGGTTCCGGCGCCTGTCTTGCAAGTGCAAGGGCCCGGGTTCGATTCCCCGGTAACCACATAACAATACTGGCCACACCCAGCAGCAACCAGTAGCACATACCACCACAGTGCTGGGCGTGGTGGCTCACGCCTGTAATCCCAGCACTCGGGAGGCAGAGGCAGGAGGATTGTGATGTGAGTTTGAGGCTGAGCTCAGGGCCAGCCTGAACCACAAAGTGAGACCCTGTCTCAAAAAAAAAAAAAAGATGTATCTTGTACAGGTATAAATCCTCAAGGAGGAATGTGATCATAACATATTCCTGAAATGTGTCAACAAACTCAATTTATTACTAAAGAAAATAACTCTGGAATATACAAATTATATGTTGATAAAAACCTATACACATGTAAACTACAATCTTTAAGACTTATAAATTGTATTTGTATAAAGCATAAAATAGAAAAAACTATGTCATTCTTAAGAAATCTCAGACCTAAATACTATCATAGGATGAAAAAAAACCAACAGCAAAAACTGATTAATATAACATCAAAATTGAATTTTATAACCCTATACCAAATGTTGACATTAGAGCAATTTTTCACTAATTTTTACCTTTTTAAGGCTGATGAAATTAAAGCAATTTAACAAGAAATATACATATAGCAGTTAATCAATATAGTCATGACAATGATCTGATAACATGTAAAAACATATAGGCTTTAGAATAGTATAACTGATGTGGGGAATATTAAATATTAAGTATCAAGACTGATTTTAGCAGTTAAAATTAATACAGCAAGCAAATTATTAATACAACTTCATTGTGATCACTGCAACGATCACTGTAGAACAATGTATCTTAAGAAAACAGATCTATCAGGATATCATGTAATTTACCTTTAAAATGCATGTCTACAAAAGTGTCAAGCTAGCTTGGATGCTGTGATAAACAGCTCTCATAAATTTCTGTGAATCTGCATTTAAACTTAGAGTCAAATATTTATCAAGGGAAAAAAATAACTAGATACTTTATCATAAGAAAAAGTCTCCTTGTGTAAGGGAAAAAAAGTTACCTATCCAATAACACTATATAAAGTACATTAAAATCAAATATAAAATACTCATGTATTTTATATTAATATTAATATATATTATTTATATTCAGCTGGCTGCCATAAAAGTTTTTTTAAAGTTCCAGAACAAGGAAGATATTAAACAATAGATACCATGAATAATTTTTATTTTTCTGTCCAAATAATCTGTATTTTCTAATTGTTTCTATAGCACTATCTTTCGCCCTTGTAGTAAACTGCCTAATACTTATATCTTGAAAGAAATCTAAAATGAACTATGTATTTACAGATAAATATACTCGATGTTCAAATATTAACTAATTCCCCAAAAAGGCTAGCATCTATATAACTAGATCATGTACAAATAGGTAAGTAACAACCTAATACATGTATTTCCAGACACAAATTATTCACTTTTTAAAAAATTAGTGGAATATAAAACCAAATATTTAACTTATATCTCATATACAATGATCTCTCACCTGATGCTTGACAATCTTCATACCTTCGGGAAACTCTTCTTTCATCTCCTAAAAGAAAGGCTAATTACAAACTGATATCCTGATTACAGTGATTATTACCATACCATATTTTAATGTACAAAATCTCACTTTGCCCACCATAATTTGCATTAAGTAAAAATTTTACGGAGTTTGTCTATTCCTATGGATTAGGCAATTTCATACAATGAAAATAAGAACTGTCGTGAGCATCCCTGGAAACTGTTAAGTTGTACGCTCGGTTTTATTTTTTATACAAAAACTGAGTAGCTATTTCTGCAGACATCCCTGCACTTTGAAAATGCTCAGCAAATGAATGAATGGATGAACCAAGTTAGATAAATTAATGCATTTGAACAGCAGAATTTTTCAAAGTAGACTATACCTGGAACATCTTGTATACTACATAGGAATGAGATATAAAGTAGACAATGTGAAAAAATAACTTGATAAATTTACTTCCCATTACATACTTTCCAGAAGAGTGCACCTGAATTTCTTTTTAAGAACTTATGAACTTTAAGAACTTTTTAAGAACCAATCTTATGATCTGTGTTGTTAACAACTGAAATATATTTCTCCAAACAGGAAAAGATGAATTTTAAGAGAGGAATTCCTATTTCAGGAAAATAAAATATTTTACAGTACTCATACACGTAGGATTTCAAACAGGACCTACTGAGAATGCATTAAGCAAAGTTCACTTTAAATCATACAAAATATGTGACAGAAAAATCATGTAAGATAACTTGAGATGAATCAGTGCACAGAAAAACATATTAGCCAATTCATGGTGGCATTAGCACAGCATATTTAATGGCATAAAGGCTGATTAAATATATATGTTATGTACTTATCAGGTGAAAAATGTCAGTGTCCTACCATATGCCGCAGCCCAGACAACAGGGACAATTGTTTTATTAACATCAGAGTTCTCAAGCTGAATTTCAAGGAAATAAGTTGCTTCCTCTTCCCCTACAATGACTTCCATGTAAACTTCATCTGCTATTTCAGCGAAACCTAAATTTTAGAAATAATTGCTTGTTTAAAACCCCCACAATTTAATAAATGGGTAAAACAATTTAAATCTTTCAACTCTTAAGATTTCAGTTTGGTTAATTACAAGATTTATAAGTTTAAATTTTATTAAGCACCTCTGGATTGAAGTGCCACCAGGAGATGATCATTTACGAAAATTCTTATTCTTCTCTTAAATTCAAGTCCTATGAAAATGGTTTTTCAATTATATAAATTGTCCTTAAAATATATTAGCTAATTTTACAAACTATTAGGCACTAAAAGTTTATAAAAGGGTTTGAATTACATAAATTTGCCTCACAGTTCTTTGAAACTCAGGAAATCCTTTCCATAAAAACAACATTAATTATATTATCCTACATACTATATGCAGTACTATGTATATATCAGAAAATAATCAAAATACTAATAATTGATTTAAGAATAAACACAAAATTTTATATGTATGTATAATTTAAAATGCTGTTGCTTAATATGTACTCTCTAAAAAGACCTGCATTTTCAGGGACTGTTAAGAAAAGGATTACATGAGGATCACTTTAAAAATAGTATGTTAGGGGTCAGGGATTTAGCTCAGTGGTTTCAGCGCCTGCCTTACAAGCATAAGCACCCGGGCTTGATCCCCAGTAACTCCATACAACAATGCCAGGCATGGTGACTCACACCCACCAGCAATCAGTACCGCATACCACAATGCTGGGCGTGTTGGCTCATGCCTGTATTATAGCATCGGGAGGCAGAGGCAGGAGGATTGCTGTGAGTTTCAGGCTCACCTGGGCTACACAGTGAGCTCAGGGCCAGCCTGAACTACAAAGCAAGACCCTGTCTCAAAAAAAAAAAAAAAAAAAAAAAAAAATTTAAAAAAAAATTAAAAAAAATTTTTTTAAAGTATGGTTAAAAAACCCAATATTTAAACCTAGAGAGCTACTTTATGTGAAAGAAGTTGTATATATTTAATATGTCATATAAAAATCTGACATCAATTTATGGTTTTCCTTGGAGAAAAAGTATAGAATAAAGGTGAGAAAGTGTCCCTCGTCTACCAAGTTTTCCTTTTCCCCAAAGAGACTAGTCTACAATTTCCACATCCCCATGGCAATCTACATCAGCTAACCTAAGCCTGTCCTCTACCTCCCAGTATGCTGCCTTCCTGATGAGTAAATTAAAAAGAATAGTAAGAAAGAAAGGATTTAGAGGCTACAAGTAAAAAGTGCTTTATTGAGTTATTTTCCTAAGTCCTCTCTTCAAACTTTTGGACACTTTCTGCTGTAACATACTGCTCAACTCTAGGGGTAGAATTCAACTCCCTATATCTTCTGGAGAAGAAAATGTGAGGAACAGCTATCAGAAAGCAACATAGGTAAAGCCAACATTGTCAGAGTAATGCTATAAAATGGAGGTTCTTGTTCCTCCATGTAAAACAAAATAGTGCTTTTTCAGCATAGAAGAGAGATAGCAGTAGTCTTAGACAAAGGGTGTGTAGTGGGATGAGGAGAAAGTAGACAGCAAGTAAAAGTTCTTCAGAAAGAGACATGCAACATGATAGGAAAGGAAACCGAAGGAGTTTTTTTATACTACAATACTCCGCCCCAAGAAACTCTAAAGACTGGGCATGGTGGTACATGCCTGTAATCCCAGTACTCAAGAGGCTTAGGCAGAAAGCTTGCTGAGAGTTGAAGGCCGATCTGAAGTACACTGTAAGACCCCGTCTCAAAAAACCAGAAAAACTCTATTTCACAATATCAACTATATATACTAAATAGAAAATATTTAAAAGGGGGCTAGGGATATAGCTCAGTGGTTCTGGCGCCTGTCTTGCAAGCGCAAGGGCCTGAGTTCAACTCCCGGGTAACCACATACAATAATGGGTATGGAGACACACACCCAGCAGCAATCAGTACCACATACCACAGTGCTGGGCGTGGTGGCTCACGCCTGTAATCCCAGCACTCGCGAGGCAGAGGCAGGAGAATTGCTATGATGTGAGTTTGAGGCTGAGCACAGGGCCAGCCTGAACTACAAAGCGAGACCCTGTCTCAACAAAACAAAACAAAACAAAAAAACAAAAAAACAAAAAAAAAAAAGAAAAATTTTAAAAGGAAAGATGGTGTAGGGGTAAATAATGAGGGGGGAAAAGGAATATCATAGTTATAAAAAAAAAAGGATGGTGAAAAATGAAAATCAAGTTGTGTTATATTCTGGTGCAAACTCTCAAGCTTGTATGCGATGATGATGTGTATTCATAATGTACCGATAAAGATTTGAATTTAAAAAAAACAGAAAAACTCTAAAGACAAACTATTTGCAAGCCATCAGCAACATAATAAATCAAGATTCAGACAGAATGGCACAGATGATTACTTACGCAAATGACCTCTCAGTGACAGAAGAACAACCAGTTAGCTCTTTCACTGCTGAATCCAGAGAGGCCAACAGTGCTCACTGCCATGTGGAGAGAACACTGGCAGCGGAGTTAGACAGATATAAGTTCAAATCCTACCTTCTTCAGATTATACCAGAATCATTTTGGGTGAATTATTTTCCCTGAGTCTTTTATTTTCCGTTAAGAGAGGAGTAATACCATCCACCTCAGGGATGAATTGTGAGGATTAAATAAGATAATACATATGCACATATCCAATAACATACACATCAGTACAATTCTCAAAGTATTTGCAAGCTCCATTAAATTAAGAACTATGTACTACTCCTCTCTGTTTTTGAAGTGTATTATCTCAGGTACAGTATTTTATGTATGTTAATCTGAATACAGTCAATACATGAACGGTCAAAAGGACCATTCTGTTTGAATATTTGCAGTGAAGGGTCATGTTTATTTTATTGCACTGTGTTTTTATATAGTGCTTCTATCTCTGAAATTGTTTGGTTTTTATAGCAGCATGATTGTGGCATAAGGGTCCCTATAATGGCCCTTTTTTCTTACTCATATCATCTTCTTCTTGAGGAGAATCTTTAACTGCCATGTAAACCATCTTCTCCCGCTGCATCCGGCTCTGGTCAAGCACTCCAGCTACAGTATGTCCACTGGGGTACTCACTCTCTGTGACAATTTCTGTTCCACCTTGAAAATTAAAACAAATATCAAAATAAAATATCATGGAATAACTTCCCAAATTAGTAAGGACATAAAAGAAGTATTTTCCTTTAGAAAAATTTTTTTTTAAATTCCCAAATAAATTTCAAGGTGTCAAGATAATTTTCATATCAATTGTACATTAACTCTTCAGTTGAAAAGTAACAATTCTTAGCACTTACATCACACTTACATGCCAAGTACCACGTAGGTCAGGTCATTAACATATTTACCCATCTATCCCTAATACCTCTATTAGGTAGTTATTATAATTATGGACATATTAAGGATAAAGAAAAAAGGCAGACAGAGGTTATGTTACTGATTGCCAATTGCTCACTCTAACAGCAGAGCTAGGATTAAAATCCAAACAGTCTGCCTCAAAAATCCACGCTCTTAAATGCTCATTATAATTTTATGCTCTAAACCGTTTCTTTGCTCATTCGCTTTAACACTTTTAGCTATAATAGTCTACTCATGTTTGAAAAAATCTAAAGCAGTTCTGCTTATAGTCATATGAATTTTTCAAAATGCCTTTTGATGATAATTTTAGAAGAATGTCCAGACAAGAATTCTAATTCCTATTACAGCAACAAAGTAAAATTAGTCTTTGTACCTATTTCAACATCATCTTCAGCTTCTGCTTTAAATATATACACCTTTATTACTTCTGAACCAAAACCATCTTCTTTAACATCTTGTGAACCATCACCGCTGATTTTTAATGGTGTATTCCCCATATGCTCTAATTTCTCCCCAACATCATCCACTGTAAAATATAAAGAGGAAACAACTACTTCAGCCCACAAGTACCACTGCCACTAATATTTAGTTAAGCAGTAAGTGCAAGGGAAAATAAGGTGTTAATCACCTACCCATTATATTCACTTGATGACTCAGTATGCAGCCATTAAAAGTGAAATATTTCATAGATGAATGGCATACAATATCAGATAAACTACAATGATCACAAATTATATGTGTTAAAACTAGACTTCAATTTATATGTAGGAAATAATAATTACATAGTTTTAATTAAAACAATTTGGGTAAAGATTAAATGATCCACCATCACTTCCAATATTTTAAGCCAAATTCAGCATTTTCTTTTTCTTTTTTTTTTTTGTAGTACCGGGAATCAAACTCAGAGCCTTGCACTTGCGTGGCAGGCAGCGGCGCTACTGAGCTAAATCCCTGGCCCTCATCATTTGCAATATTTGAAAGTTGCCCACGGTAGCGCAGGCCTGTCATTCTAGCACTCAGTGGCTAAGACAAGAGAATCACATTGAGTTTGAGACAAGCCTGTGCTACACAGTGAGCTCAAGGGTCGCCTCAACTACACAGCAAAACAAACACAAAATCTCACACACACAAAAAAAATCAAAATTTTAATTTAAATCCTATTAGCACAATCTGTGTACCAAAAACATTAAAAGATGCATGCTGCTGATAAAATAGGCCGAGCGCAGATAACTGCTTAATTAAATAGCACTTATTTCTAAAACCAATCATCATGAGATTTGGGATTTAAGAGAAGCTAACAGAAAATCTAAAGGATTTTTTAAGATGAAGCTTGTCATAAAGGACTACAAAAATAAAATCTTAACACTATCTTCTGCTGAGTCAAAGGCAGACAACCTTAATCCATAAATTTTATGTACATCTAAATTTAACAATGTACGTGTTCGTTCTAAGTTTTACACAAGGGAAATAAATAGATAAATGCTTTCCGTTATGAAAAACCTGATGCTTCAATGCATATAAAAGTCATATAAAAGGTAAAACAAAAGTAGTTGAGGCTACCACCTAAATTTTAAGTATACCTGCAAATTTTTATTCTCTTCTCTACTTAAGTATACTATTTAGTCTTATTAGTATTACACATGCATTATGTAAGGAGTAAATTATATTAATAAAGTCTGTTCTGTGGCCAGAAGTAACATTTAAGCAGTATGTTCCCCTAATCATTGTGTTTTCCTTTTAAATTTCAATGCTGTTCCTATAAAAACTAAAATATAATCTAAAATTTTACTTCTTCCACATATTCACATGAAATATATAATCCTGAAGCCCTTAAACAGATCTAACATTCTAGAATTATGAAAAGCAGAATAAAACGGCACTGAAAACCTGTAAGTTTGGCACTCTTAAAAATATTAGTAAAAATTAAATGTGTTACATTTTCTTTACTCCAGTTTGAAGTCTGACATACAGAACTTAAAAATATTAATTTGGCCTTTCAAAATGTAAAATATATTTCAGAAATTCTTTTCACATTACAAAACTACTTCAAAATTTTGATTAAATAGAAATGATCCCCTATTATTTAAGTGTGTGGATACTTCAACTATGAAAGTAAATATCCAAATGATAATAAATAGACTTTTCATTTCATCATAGCCTCTAATTATGTATTTTTGGCAATTTTAAGGTGATACAAATAACGTTAAATTTTTAAAAGATGACAAAGTATATACTACCATTAATATAACATTTAACATTAATTTAAAATTACTATAGCTTATCATTAACTTAACATTAATATAGCTTCTCATAAATATATTGACTAAAGTAAGAAATAACAGAAACAAAAGAGGCAAGTTAAACAGCTTTCTCATTCTTGAAACTAAAGACATAGGCTGTATAAAAACCTTCAGAAGTATGTAAGATATTAATTTCTCAGCTCATAGTAATAGTAAATTAATGAGATAAAAGTCTCATTTCATAAATACTGCTGCTAGCATACATGGGTGATTTAGAATGTCCGTATTCCCTCTGTGGGGCAAAGTGAGTTAAAACTATCATTCAAAAAAAATTAAATCCCATGAAAAAAATGCACATTTTCTGGCCATATCTAAATTATGTACCTGATTTTTAACTTTTAAGGACAGTTGAAAGTATTTTTGCTCTTGTAATTTCATTTCTACTATTAAGGTCCACACTTTAATGTATCCATTATTTTTTAGAGTTTTTAGAATCAACAATTTCAAAATTTACTGAGTAACTCACTTTGTATTTTCAAAGATATAAATTTATTAATGATGTTGCTCCCCACTTTGAAGAGGTTTTGGAAACCATTAACTTGACTAATTAGGTAGTCTATATCTTCTACAGAAAATACAAAGGTAATAATGGATGTAACAGTCACCTGACTGTACAAATACACAAATCCTCAAAGACACTTGTTAATGCAAGTAGTACTTAAAATACATAAAATTCAAGCTTAACATTTCTTTAACTCAGAGGCACGTAGAGTACTCAATTCCACTTAAGCAAATAATTTAATACCTAGCACATAAATCTATTAGCACTAAATACAAACGAGCAAAGGACATTGTTTGTTAACAATGCAAAGTATTTTTCAACATCATACATTCTTTTATAGCTCACTGTCACTACTTGATTAAATATGTATTTTAGCAAAATGCACAATTTGGCAGCCATTTTTAAAACTATATAGTCTTTTAAAATTCTCTTACCTACCAAAACTGTATGTCAGGTATAGCTTACCTAGCCTGTATACTTAGGTACTGCAGGGATTACTATTAAGCAATATGCAAAAGATTTGTGTTTCACAATGTGGAAAAAAACCACATTAGTCACATTTAAATTTCAAAGGTATGCCACTCTTAGGTACTCTCAGTCCAAGTGAAGTGAAACATACACAAAAACAAGTACACATGTGGTCATAGAAACATTACTCATAACAGCCACACAACCAAAATGTCCATTAATTGATGCATTAATTTAAATAATTTGATATATCCACATAGCAGAGTGCTGCTCAGTAACAAAAAAAAAGGAAGAACTGATACATGCTACAACACAGATGACCTCTTTAAACATCAAGTTAAATAATTCAGACAAAAAGGCCACATACAATTCTATTTATATGAGATGTGTAGAATAGGAAAATCTATCAAGTGCATTAATGGTTGCATGGGGGTGGAGAGCATAAAAGGTTCATTTGAGGTAATGAGAATGTTTTAAAATTGATTGAATTGATGAGTACAAAACTTGAGAATATACTAAAAAGTACTAATTTACATACTTAAAAATCTATAAACTGAAAGGTATGACACATAAATTATATCCCAACAGAATGGTTATGTTAAAATAATCACAAAGGTGCTAACTTCTTTTCTTTTACCCATGAAATGGATAAGATTTAAACAAGATCTCCCTACCACGATATTTTGCTTTATATACAATTATGCTCCAGAAGGAAATATGAATTTTTTATAAGTTAAAAGGTCATTTTAAAACATTGTAATTGCTCATTACAGAAGAATTTCTCTGTTCCAATGAAGCTCTTCCCTAAGGAAATAATAATTCATAAATGTCTTATGGGTGTTAAGCATTTTTGAAGACAAGCATTAGGATAGCATTAGACTGATATGATTATACTGTATTAATCTAGATTTTGTTTTATACAGATAGGAGAGTGTGTGTATCTGTCTGCTAAAATGAACAAACTGGAAAGTTTGGCTTCAATTTGGAGTAAATTCAGAGGCAACTCAGACACTGACAGAAAACAAACACCCTACCTCTAAAACTCAGCTAACGATGAAATTTTCTTATAGAACTATGTGTACATGTAGAAACAAAACAGTTTTCTTTTGGGTCCTCAGATGTCCCTAAGATATTTTTGGAAAAAACAAAGAACCTCTTGATTTAACAATGAGTCTCTCAAAACAATTAATTCTCCAAGTACTGAAACTTTGCATAGCCAACAAAAGCCAAAAGATAATAAGGGAAGATTAAGAGATGAAAATTAAAGAAAAGGAGAAGAGCAAATATCTCTAATTTAAATCACATAATTATAAATGATCAAGTATGTAGATAGTAGGATAATAAGTTATATAAGATAATCTTCTGCAAAATAAAATAAGATCTATTGAGATTTTTTTAAGTTTTTACTTTTTCTCTTATAATGATTAAGGTATTATTAATCCCCAGCCTAAATTCCCCCTAGAACAACCTCAAGTTGTTCTAGTAACACCTGAGCAATACAATGTTCTTTTTATTTTCCTATTTGTCTGTTAAACTAGAACAGAACTTCTTGTATTTAACCATAAATGATAAATATTCTAACGTAAAAAAGTTTTTAGTTTTCCTCTTACTAATGATTAAGGCATAATTAATTCCCAACCTAAATTCCCCCTAAATTACCTCAAGTTGTTCTAATAATACTTGAGCAATACAGCGTTCTTTTTATTTTCTAGTCTCCTATTAGACTAGAACAGAACTTCTTGTATTTTTAACCATATTTTAAGTGATAATTATAAAGATAAATATTCTAATTTAAAATACTCCAGAAATATTTTTACAGAATTAAACTACAATCATTAATTCCAGGTCTGACTAAAATACACAATGCTTAAATTTTAGACCACTTTAGTACCACTATATAATTTAATGAATATTCACTGGAAACCACACTGAATTTATTTTAGTAAGGAAAGGTCACCAACTTTTAGCATATCATTTTATACTGTACACATTTTTTTTAATGTCAGGTTAAATGTACAGTTTTTTTAATGTCAGAGTTGCTTTAGTAATTCATATCTATTTAAGAATGGGTAATGACACTCGTACAGTCTTTCAGCGGCATATATCATTCTCTTGAAAATGTAAATATTCACCTTCTAATATACTGACAGGAGAATGTTAACTCTCGATTTCAGAATATTTAAATTTATATAAATCTAGCTGTTTTTATTTTAACTTCATTAATTCACATGTAATAATTTCTTTATACATATACATATACACTATACATGGCAATTCCCTTCGCAATCAGTTTTGTATTTTTTTAAATAAAAGAACAAAAATTTTCCCTGGATAACTAGTCTTTATCAAACCTCATTCCTTGTATCATGAGCTCTTCCAAATGTATAAACAACAGACTCACGTATCTCTCAAGTTATACCAAAAGTATATATTAAGAATTTTATTACTGAAAATCTGGCATACACAACTTTTAAAAAGAGCATAAAATATTTCTACTTTCCTCCTTCAGAAGAACTTTTTTTGTTTTTCACAAGTCTGAGATTAACAATGTTTAATAGTTTTGCATACAACACACACACACACACACACACACACACACACACACACACACACACAGACACACACAATCCCACAGCCTATAAACGCCCAAGGAAAGCAACAGAATATGATTCAAGTTTAAAATTTAATTTTCAAGTATTTAAAAAAACTAATATAACATTTCTTAACATATTATTCTGGCATTCCTATGCAAAAGCCAATGACAATTGCCTGTCATGTTAAAAGGAAAGCAGTTCTACGAATAAGTCACTATTTTGAGACATAATATTTACCATTAAGTGTTTCTTACCAATATGCTTGTTGAGCCTTCTAAAATTGTATCTCTACTCAAATACATTAATAAATTTATTTCACTTGATTTTAAATATGAAATTTCACTGAGTAAATTAAAAATGTGAGTAAACTTTAAAAAGTGTATCAACAATGAAGCTCTGGAATTATTTGAAATTACCTCTCAGTAAGATTCCCTCTGTTACTTTTCTTGGCTACATATTCCACCCCTGAATGTATCAAGCTCCTGAGTAATTAGAGATTTTAACTTTCACTTACAAGATATCATTAAGTAGTCTTCAGAAGTGCTCTTCTCATCATCGTCTTCATCCTCATCATCTTCATCATCCTCATCATCCTCATCATCTTCAGTTTTTATAGTAACTGTAGACCCAGGAACATTCCCAGAAGTTTGAATCACGGTTTCTGTATCTGAATTAGTTACAAGAACCTCTTCTGATACCATCGTGGGAGAGTCTACTCCTGAAACACAATCTTGGACCACATGTTCTAAGTGTCCACCAGCACCACTAACAAGGTCAGCCACAAAAACTTGCTCAGGTACCCTAACAGTTTCTGTAATTAGTTTGGAAGTCAGGATGTGATCTGTGTCATCTTCCTCTAAATCTTCCTCAATGGCAACGTCAGCTTCAAGTACAGCTTCAGGAACAATCACACCTTCTGTTACTACATCAGTCTCTGTAATGATATCAGGGCCATGGACAACTTCAGCTGCGAGGTCGTGATCGAGAGTTATCCCGTCATCTGTGACAACATCAGAAACTAATACTGCTTCAGGAACAGAAACAACAATATGGTCTCCATCGATATGTGCAGTACCAGCCATTCCAGCCACTATAATACAAACAATTATCCAAAAAGGTAAAGTTATTTTATTAATTAAAATTACTGTATTGATAGCAAATGCTATAAAATTTTTGATTTCTTAAATATTAAATAGTCCTTGCCAAACATATCATTCAAAAGTGCTGACTATTAAAATATAATTTTTAAAAAATCACTACATAAGAATTGAGGGAAACTTGCATGAAAAAAATGCTAGTAAAACCTAAATTAAGTTCTTAAAAGTAATGTACTTTACTTTGGAGTAAAATCTAAATGTCATGATGAGACATCACTACATCCCAATGCAAACAGTTAAAACAGAAAATGGTTACATGACAGGTTGGTGAGGATGTGGAGGAACTGGATCTATCTATCATACCATGTGTTCTGATGGGAACATAAAAATTTACAGAAACTTTGGAATACAGTAGTACAGGTACTACACAACTAGATATTCACTTACCACACAAATCAACAATTGCAGCCTAGGGGCCGGGGATTTAGCTCAATGATTCCGGCGCCTGTCATGCAAGCGCAAGGACCCGGGTTCGATCCCCGGTCACCACATACCTATACTGGGTGTGGAGACTCACGCCCAGCAGCAACCAGTACCACAGACCACAGTGCCAGGCGTGGTGGCTCACCCCTGTAATCCCAGCACTTGGGAGGCAGAGGCAGGAGGATTGCT
>PVIR01027921.1:0-22454 GCA_004026965.1 Petromus typicus
TGCATGATGTTTTAATGGATGTATTTTTTAAAGAGTACTTTCCCTGTGAAAATAATCACTGTCATTTATTGACCACTGACCCAATGTAAGGCATAATACTAGTTGTTTTATGTTTCTGATCTTATTTTAAACTTTAAAACAGCCCAGCATTTGGGTATTTTAACTTCTATTTAACGTATGAAGAAATGAGCTCATAAGGTCTCATGTGGCCCAGCTCATGAGCTTAAAAGGGACAAATATATTTCAAATCTAGGCCTGCTGGGCTCCAAAGCCCTAGCGTGTTTCCATGTGATGTTTTCTTCTCTAGAGGGAATGAACACAATCTTTGTTCTAGTGGTGGATTCTCGGGCAATATTTCTCCCATGCCCATCTTCACCTGATAAAATCTCACTCATACGTCAACATTCACCTCAACTCTAGCCTCCGTCATGAAAATTATACAAGCTAACATTCAATTAAGCACTTATTGTATCCCAGACAGTATTATAAGTGCTTTACATGCATTACCCCATTTAAGCTTCACAACATCCCTATGATACTGGTACTACATTCTTTTTACAAATGAGAAAACTGGGGTTTAAGAAGGATGAGCAATATGTCTTTTCAGCCCCAGCATATGACTTCTCCCTCTCTCTTCTGCACCTCTGGAGCACTCTGTAGCTCCCTATGGCTTTTTATCAATCTTGCTTTAGTTACATGTTAACTGTTTGTATTTGTGCCCCGCACCCAACTCCCTGAAAGCAGAACCACAGCTGTATTCATTCTGGTGTGTGCTGAGCATCCAGCACAGTCCTCTGCTTCTTTAGACATGGGGAGAGAAACTTACTTAAAGAGATAAGCACAGGGGTTGCTAAGTTGGTTCCCGCCAATCAAAATAAAATAAAAGGAGCTGTCACTGGGAAACTAATTTGAGTTTTGCTGAAATCTTAAGTATTTTTTCTTTGTGAACCCTTTCCAGAATTGTTGGCCAGAGCAACTGATAATCATCTGAAAAAAATGAAACTGATTTTGTGGTAGAATTCTGGAAAGTGCACACCAAGTCAAGTGCCATTTTTCTACTGAAGCACTTTAAGAGTTCCTGGATCCCAACTCCATACAGTGAAGAATAGTAGGAGGCTTTTTTCTTCATTTTTTGGTATTGATTTTCCAGACGCTTTAGTGTTAAACCATGCCAGAAGTGTTGCAGAGATGAATCACTATTATCCAAAGGCCGCCAGCCTCTTTCCCTTCTGACAGAAGGATAATTCCACATGGATCAAATAAATACAGATGTGTAGTAATTAGTTCTATTCCCAGTGAGCCTATTTCCAACACACTAAAGATGTGAGCGATTATGGAACCTCACCCCAACAGCTTTTATCAATTTAAACTGCTAAACAACAGGATAGGTCATAACCCAGCCTGCTATTAATAATGTATTTATTATGTACAACATTATAAATTAGGTGCAAGGACTAGAAAGAACATACCTTTTAACAAGAATAATATGCTCTCCCTCCAGACCCATCATATGTGCCTGGCCACTCACCTGCTGTATAGTCCCAAGGCAATCAAAAGAATAAAAAATCTCATCCAAGGCACAGAGGCCTACATCGTGGGCGGACTCCTCCACAGAGATGATTTAGCTGTGGCTGATATGTTAAATGTGCCCATCCTGGGCTCAGAGCCCGAACTGGTTCATTTCTATAGTGCCAAGTCTGGTGGTAAGCAGGTCTTCGACAGCGCCAACGTGCCAATCCCTCCTGGAATATATGACATCTTTAGTTATGAACAGGTATGTGGGATGGATACTCCAAGGCTCTATTCAAGTATTTCACATCCTCTTGAGCTTGGACAGCCTCCGTGATCTGGAGCTGGCCTACCCAATGAAGAATATGTGAATATCAGGCCTTCACTTTAAGCCGTCCGATTTTAAAGTTTCCTATTTGGCTTTGCAAAAATTGCTGGAATTTCCAAAAATATTTATTCGTTTGGATTAAGACACAGAAGATTCTGTTGTAATGACTAACCATTTGGACTAATCTACCACCAATATTTAATGCCTTCACATAGATTAGTTAATCATCATATCAGCCAGCCAGTAGGAACCTACAAAACATGAGAGTCAATTTTGACTAAAAGAAGCAAGTTTCAAAGTTCCAGAGGGTAAACCTCTTTGCCAGGGCAAAACATAGAGGGCTATACACACCCTTGGTTCTGTAAACCATATTTTGGCTTCTCAGGAAGGACATGAAAGGGACGAGGGAAAAAATTCAGAAAGGGGAAGTGAAATAGCTCCAGGAACAAAACTGCTTCTGGTTTTGCCTTGGACCAAGTCTGTGGTTCTGCATTTTTTCCAGCAAATAGTTAGGGCCTGAAATATTTGGAGAAATACATTAGCCACTAGAAATGTTTTTTCTTTGAGTGAGCTCTGGCAGGTGTTCTCTCATTTAACTGCCATCTGTTTCCATAATAAAGAAAATTAAAAGACAAATGGCTGTTAGCATTTCCTAACCTCTGTTTTGGAGCCTCTCTTGACCGGCACAAATGAGCCTCCCTCCCCACTTTGGAGAAGCAACAGAAATACATACACTGAGCATTTATGAGGGACGGGATCAAGAACCTCCTTTTATCACTGCCTGCCTATGGTAGCCATTGAGCCTCCAAATGGAGCCTTTCCAGAAACCATACTATGCATTATCTAGATATAACTGTGAGCTTATTACATTGCCCCAACATGTTTCAGTCTTGCTGGAGTGTTCGTGGTAATTCAGGGGTCCATGCAGGAAGCACAGTCTGGGAAAGGCACAAGTGATTTTGGAGAGTGGGATGGACAGACTCCCCTGAGCCACATGTCACGCCATTGCCAATAACCTCCATGGGAATCTGAAGACGGGAGAGCTTGACTTTGCTTCCTGGTAGAATTTTTCCACTGATAGAGTTAATACAAGTGAACATACTTTTAAATGACAGAATTTCACACATATACATTACATTAAACAACCACCAAGACTTTTAAAATCTTTGTGCCATATTTATTTTGAGTCTTGGTTTCATCTTTGCTGATGACAACTCAGGCAGTCTTTGCTCTGAAACATTTTAGAACTAGATGTGTTAATTGTGCTTAAAGATGTAGACATGTTTAATGAGTTAAACCTCTGTCTAGAGAGAGTATTCAGAAGGAAAGCTAAAAACTGCTTCATGGACACATCAGATTAGAAGGTTATTTAGCCTCGGGTATGTGCAGTTTGTATAACAATAAGCCAGGTAGAACTGCATTCTACTCTCTTTGTTTGGAAATTGTACATCTGAGGTCGCCAAAAACTGAAGCATTCGCCAAAAACTGAAGCATTCTCTTGAGATGTCTCCTAACTCTTAAGTGCCTACCCTACCCAGTCAAACTGAGTGTAGCAGCACTTTGGACCTGCACATGGTCATGAATCAGTAGCACTGATTTTTTTAACCAATGTGTATTGTGAACTTAAAGCTGGTAAAAGGATTCCTCATTATTTTAACTTAGGTTAATAAGGGCCCCTGAGTATTAGCTGGATTTTTCCAGTCATCGTTTTTCTGCTCTTGTCCAGGATAAAATGAATCACAACTAAAATGTATTACATGTTTTGAACAGGTAAGCTCAAACAGAAAATGATAAGTGTTTGGAAAAAGCATAAAGTCATTTGGTTTAGGATGAACTACTTTTTTTCCTAACAGGAGCACAGTGATCACTTTGCATTTGGACCTATAAAGTAACCATGCAAGTCCCCCTTCTGGCATGTGCCCCCTGTGAAATATTGACGGCTTTGGTTAAATAATCAAAAATGGCAATGCTATTTTAAAGCACTGTTCAATTTTCACTTAAAGATAGCACATAATTCTTTCCAGTGGTGCAGTCTTTACAATAGTATCGATCGTTTTATTACTGTAGGGGATCCATCAACAGACACCCATTTATAGGATTCTTAGAAGCAACAAATAATAGGATTTGGAAGAAACAGATAATAATTCTGTTAGTAGTTGCAACTTCCAGATATTCAATATATCCAAATACACAATTTTTTAAAAGGCTCTGCCAGAACACCTTTTCTGGGGTGGCAAAGAATTTTATCTGATATTAGCAGGCCAGAAATCATTCTGCTTCTGCAAAGTGTGGTCACAATACATGTATCAAAATAAGCTTGTAGGATCTATCATCTCACACACATTAGACAAAGAGGGGATACAGCTTTGGAAGACATATTTTAAAAACCTTCCTAGCCTGTGTTCATGTGATGTGTAGATTTGTCATTTAAACATCCAAATTATTTGTAGACACCACTTGACAATTAGGGAGTTACTGCAATTTTATTTTCATCCTAAATAAATCCTCCAAATGGCATGAGGTTTCTGGGGACCTGAAATGTGGGCCTTTTGGTGTCTCTCCCACATTGCCATGTCATGTGGCATCGCAGGAACATTTGCTGGGCATGACAATTCATGAGAACAGATTTAACTTATTTTAATTAATAGCTCCAAATTCTACAGAACTGTAAATCTTGAATCTTTTCATACTGTTTAGTTTTAAAAAATTGAAAATCTATTTGACGGGCCAAGAGATCTCATCAGAGGAGAAAAGAATGATACAGACTAGAAAGTCTGATGAGAAAATAAGACCAAAGATACCACTTTGTGTTCTGATGACTTCTTTCCAAGTTTCTTTCCAAGGCTTTATTAGTTATCTCTTGTCCTATCTTTTGTTTGATGTAAATGCACTCCGAAAGGCTCACTGACTGTAAGGCAAGTTGCTTCTCTAGTTCCTCCTCTGGCTTTGTGCTCACTTTACCTTTTCCTCCAGGACTTTGCAGGCTGGGAAAGGCAGCTCTGTGGAGAGCATTCAGAATCAGAACACCTGAGACCAAGCTGAGAGGGACCCTGCTCTGTCACTCAATGCTCTGTGGTCAAGGTACTAAAGTTGGCCTGCCTAGATTTACATGTTAAGTGGAACTAAAAATGGTACCTCCCTCACGGGGTACTGTATTAAATGAGAAAATTCCTGTAAGGAACTTATTAACCAAGACCTCAGTAATAGTATGTATAGTACCACCACCACCACCACCACCACCACCACCATCATGATGTTAAAGCTTAGAATGTTGTCCTATTCCATAAACTTCCATGTATTTGTGCCCACTGTGAAGCATTCTTGGGGGAACACTTCAGATAAGGTGGAGGATGGGTGTGTACTCCAGGAAGGGTGCTTCCAAGAATGTTTTATGTCTTTCATCTGTCTGGTCCTATAATACATTTATTTATAGCACACATATGGTAAACTGGCCAACTGGCCAGTCACACAAAGGTATTTCCTATGCATTAACGAGGGGAAAATGAAACGTTTTACAGATTAGAACACTTAAAAGCTCAACAAATCTCGAAACAGTCAAAGTTTTCAAGACTATAACTCTTTATGGTCTTGAAATTATAAAAAAGCATTTGAAGACTCAAGAACTCTCTGAGAAAGAAACAATGCCAAGATTCAATTATAGATATTTAAGGAGTTTATCTTTTGCCTTCAAAAGCTAGCGAAATGATGCTTTTGGAATTTATCAGAAATAAGATTGTGCTTTTAATTATATCTTTGGTCTAATTGGTTACATCATATATATACATCACTTAGAACTCTTTTAACATGGCTTCACAAGTAGAAGAGAACCAGATGAAGAGGTGGTGTGAGATGAAGAAGCACCACAACTGAGGTACCGAGGCGGAGAGGAGGCACACTCAGGTAAATGCCGCTGTGTCTCCGCAGATGATAGAGCACCTCAGCCAGATGGTGGTGGATCACCTGCAGATCCAGCGCTGGCTCTTTAAAGTGGACTTGGAGTTTGGAGGAAACGGGACTGCATTTTGTGACATTCTTTCACATCTCCAGTGCTACAAGTGGTTGTTGAAGGAGAGTGACAAATACAGCTGTGAAGACTGGAGGAAGAAGTGGGCACAAGTGAGTGTTCAGTGGTGACTGAAACTGTTCTCCAAATGGTTCAGAGGGGCGGCAAGGGCCTTAGATAGATCAGCCCTGTCACCAACAGAACTGGCTTTCTTGGGCCTCAGACCTTATATATAAAATGTATGGGCTTCATTAGCTTCTTGTAAATGTCTCTTCTTCGGTCCCTACAAGTCTTTATTCCCATCTTCCAATCCACTGTGATAATTAGGAAGCTATTTTTTAAATAGTCATCTTCAGATACCATTATAAACCTCATCATTTGTTCTAAGTGGGCCTTGATCACATGCTGCTAACAACTGTTGTTAACAAACTGTATTTTATCACGAGATAGAAATTCTATTAGCAAACAGTGGCCACCTGGAAAAACTAATGTATAATAGCATTCTGTCATCAGTCACATGTTTTTTTTTAAGACAATTGGAGGAAATTTATATAATTGCTGTTCCTTGAGAGATGTTAATAGTACACATCCGGCAGAAAATTTCCCAGCAAAAGCTTGACAGTAGGTAAGAGATCTTAAGATGTGAGTCAGTGTATGTTTGTGAGATAAACTGCATGATCCCTTAGTCTGTTCCAGATTTACTTAATAATCAATTCTATGTGCCTGCCTCTCTATGATATAGTGGTCCCCTTTCTGCATCCAGAGATGCAGGCTTCTTTTAATCCCACATCTTTGTTTTACCTAACCCACTGGTTGAAGCATAATGCTTTAGAAAAACTGAGACACAAATTCCCTTAGTTAGTGCCTTCCCTACCAACACACGTCAGGGTGTGCTGTACAAAGTGATTTGCATCTGCCCTGAGCATCCCACCGCAGGAGGGTATGAATCAAGACACAAGTGATAGGAGAGGAGGGGCCCACAAGAGCGAACCACATTATTCTTGGGAAAGCGAGATGATGAATAAATCCAGAGAACAGTCAGGAGAGAGAGTTCCCTTTGACAAATGTGACACTTCTCCCCGTGATCTATTCTGGGCTTTTCTCTTCCGACAGTGAATGGGCTAAATGCAGTACCTGTCACGGGCAGCTTTTTACATATTATTTAAAGGATACCAAAGTGAATTACTCTTCTAGACAAAAAACAAAAAGGAAAATGTATTTAATTTTGAGGCCCAGAGAAGTTTCTCTTATGTTTTATTTGGACTGGATTTTATATTATACAGTATGGAATTTTCTTTTTAAAGCCAGGGTAAGATTAAACTATGAAAAAGTATGACTTTCATATTTAAAAAACAGAAACATGAGTGTACAAAGTATTTTCTAGCTTCCATATTTCAACCCATGATTTTTAAAGCATTCTCTTGACACTAGACTCTGACAAATTTGAAATATTTGACTTTAAGATTAAAAAATACCTACAATACTGACACTTGGCTGAATTATACTTACTGTACATTATTTAATTTTGGCTATTTTAAACTATCCTATTTAAGTTGTCATCAGATATATTTGGCATTTTTAATGTTATTAAATGTGAAACTCTTAAATAATTAATCATCTATCTAAATCATATTTAACACAAAGAAATAATTATTCAGAGCTGTTTTTACAGTCTGAGGCCAGTGTTTAGCCATGATGTGGTGAGAAGTCAAAACAGAAAATAAAAATAAAGCAGATCTGAAAAGCAGTTTTTTTTTTTCTCTTTCTAAAAGAAACTATTGACATTCCTTTTGCCTTCAAAGTGAAATGATATTTGGTAGAGAGGTGAATTGTGGTCTCCACTGAGAGCAGTTCCGGAGAATTTAGGATGAATATTCTTCTTTGTTCCACAAGACCAAAGTAATGGGGTGCATTTAGACATCAAAGTGTTACTTTATAAGCACAGACATGTTTTAATGTCCTATTACAGTTTGTAGACCTGTTTCTTTTGATAATGGAGATGTTGTATCATCAAGCCTAGCCTGGCACATACAAAACATATGCTGGCAGGTTATTAAAAATTTCAGCTTTTTGATGAAAGACTATCCTGCAGGCTAAGAGTCCAGATAAAGACTCCATTCTGGGAGAATTATTAGAAATGAGAATATGACTCTAAGCACTAAATTATGTTAATACTCACAAATAGCATCATTTGCATAGCAGTTTATGACATGATAGCATGATTTTTTTCTCATTGGTACATTGTAGGCAACAGATTAAAAATAGTGTCATTTATGGGAGTTGGAACTGTTTTGAGATTCTCTTGAATCTGAGATTTTAGTTTTAGAGATAGACAGGATTCATTGTTGACTCAGAGATTTTCTCTCTCTCACTCTCTCTCTCTCTCTCTCTCTCTCTCTCTCTCATTTAGACAAATCAACCCTGTCACCAATAGTACTGGCTTTTTGGGCCTCAGAACTTACATATAAAATGTATGGGATCCTCTCTGGATACCCTAGGACATTGGCTTTGTGGCAGTGAGCTGCCTGGTGATGCTGCTCCGTAGGAGAAGCCCTTTGTGGGGAGAGCTAAGCCATTTCTTTACTTTCAGATTTCTCTGTGTCACACTTTTTTGGGCCTCTGTTGTATGTGGCAGTCCTGGTGTCTATTTTGCCACTTAATGAGAGAAAGGAAAACTGAATGTGCTCTTAAATGCTGCTGTCAAATATTGCCTTTTGCAAAAGCAGCTTGCCTTTCCTCATATAATATTTTGCTTCACTTTGTTAGACATTTGTTATATTGTAGATCACCAAAGGAGGGGCCAATTCAAGGCACTCAAACCTAAAAAGGTAGAATAAAGTCCAGTTGTTTTGTCTCCTTAGAGAACTAAGACAAACAAAATGCACTTTTTTTGGCACCAGCGATCAAACTGAGGACCTTAAGCTTGCAAGGCAAGCACTGGAACCACTGAGCTCAATCTGCAGCCCCAAAATGCACTGTTAACAAAAGAGAATCACCAGTCATTCTACGCCTCAGAACCCTTCATCACCCTTTTAAGGACACCCTTCTACTCAGAGGGGCCTTGTGTTTGAGTCACATGAGCCACCGTAGGATGCTTGAGCTGGATGTCCTGTGTGAAATTTGGTAGGCATTTTTTAAGTGAGCCCAAGGGTCTTGTAACCACATAATTTATAGAAAAGTTAAAAGACAGTATAACAAAATCAGAGAAACCTTTAACCAAATATGTGCATAATGGCTTCCCCTAGTCCTCATTCTTGCACACTAATTTCTAAATGTGTACAACATATCTCTCATAACTATAAAAACACTATGTATCTAATTAAATATCCTATTTTAAGCATTTCCCATGTTTGCACATACTCATCACAATTTATGGCTGTATAATATTCCCAGACATTGATTAATTCTAATATATTAAACCATTTACTTACCTACAAATTTAGGTTGTTTCCATTGGAGGGGTGGAGGTAGAAAAAATTTGTTTTAAATTTTAGTTCATAGGAGAAAGACCCACAGATAGAATGCTTTATTGCTCTTGTATATGCTGTATTTCTAGGAGCCAATTTCCAAAGCAACTAGTGAATACATATTCCAGCTATACCACAACCTTACTGGCCTTAAATATTATGAACTGTTTGTCTTTTTATTTTAGATATAAAAATGCATCTTATGGGTGCTATTATTTGATTATTTGCAAGGGACATTCTTCACTTCCTTATTTTTTGTATTTTCTATAGAAATGTTACACCTCGGTGTTAAGAAAAATCTAGGTTTCAGGGTTTAAAAACTCTAAGGAAACATTTTTCTTAAACCTTAAACTCCATATAGATGATTATTTCTTTGATCTATACTTATTTTTATATTCTAAACTCTTGTCTTCTTAGGTTATCTTTCTTATCTAGTTGTTGCCAGAATACGGGTCTAAGTAAGTAATCAAGTTTTAATCCATGGCCATCACACTGGGCTACCCCATCAACCCTTTTCGATTTTGAGGCAGGATATTGCTAAATTGTTAAATTGCCCAAGCAGGGTCGCTTTTTTTTTTTGAGACAGGGTCTTGCTTTATAGTTCAGGCTGGCCCTGAGCTCAGCCTCAAACTCACATCACAGCAATCCTCCTGCCTCTGGCTCCTGAGTGCTGGGATTACAGGTGTGAGCCACCATGCCCGGCACTGTGGTATGTGGCTGATTGCTGGTGGGCTTGAGTCTCCATGCCCAGTATTGTTGTATGTGATTACCAGGGATCGCACTTGGGCCCTTGCACTTGCAAAGCAGGTGCTGGAACCACTGGGCTAAATCCCTGGCCTATAGGGTCACATTTTTGATCATCCTGCCTCAGTCTCCCAGAATGCTGAGATTACAGGCTTATGCCAGCGTCTCCAGCTGAGATTAAGCACTTTATATATAAAGCTGTCAATATGCTATTAAATTCTGGACATTTTCTTGTATTTATTATTACTATTATTATTAATATAATATATAAAAATAATATAAATATATAAATAATAATAACAATAGAATGCCAACTGAGTGCCAGGCCTTGTATTGATCATATTAGGTGAACAGTCTCATCCATTCTCATTTACTTCCATATACATTTGATACGGAAGGTATCACCTGTCTTCAGGTGGAGACACTGATCTTAAGGAAGTTAAGTGACTTGCTCAAATTCATGCAGCTAATCAGTAACAACATCCAGCTTTAAGTCTATGCCAGACTCCTTCTACCCTAGTGTTTTTGCCACAGTTAGGTGAAATGACTCTGAAAGGATCTTCTGACCTGAAAGTCCTAGAGATTTATTCCCTTTCAGGTCCTTGCCTTTGTGACTTGTATCATGTTCTACCATTGTGGCAAGTTTTCTGCTTTCCACAGCGACTTGTTGGAAACACAAATGCCCTTGAAAGACAGCCACTGCTCTTGCATTTCCTCCCTTTCCCACAAGGCAAGCAACCTGAAGGGTGGAGGTAGCTGTCCCCACACAGGTGCTTCAGGTGCAGAGGGGGAGTGACAACCCACATGCCTCACCCTTTTATGGGTGATGAAAGAATTTGACATATCACTTTTTGTTCATTCGTGGGGTAATAGATTTTTCAGGATCTTACTCCATTTAATATGCTGCCATGATCATTTGAGTGAGCCTATAAATGCTCAAAGGGATTTAAATAACTTACCTTCAAACTCAGATGTAGCATTAAAACAATAGTAGGCATTGAAAACTAGAAGTAACCAAGTATTGAGGGTTTGGGTCTTTGGTTTGGTTTTGCAGTCTTGGAAAAATGAGTGTTGGGATAGGGTGATGGTTAAACATGCAAATAATCAGGGAACAAACATGGTAACTCAATAGTAGTTGGTCTGATGTGATTCCATAACCCATACACACTTTGGTTAGACTCAAGCTTACTAGAAGTAAAGCCATGGCCAATTACTTCAGCTCTCCAGGTCTTTATCGCCTCACCTGAAAAAGGGGAATAATAATGGTATTTGTCTCTTGAGGAGGGATGAGAATTAAAGGAGAATCCTGTGACTGGGCTAGCAATGTACTTAGTACATCAGGGTTCAAGAAATGCAAACTTTTGTGATTAACATTACCATAAAATTGCATTGTAGCAAAAGATAAGGCACATTGATTTATTGAGTACATACCACTGACTCTTTCTTGGGTGATGACACAGGTCATTTAAGAATTCATAGGCTTCTAGAGTATTGTGGTAGAGATCAGGTATCATTAGGCAGGGACTGCGGCTGTTGAAGATTCAAAATTCTGATCTAATTGTTTCTATCCCCTCATTTCCCCAGATAATTCCTTTAAGAGAATGTCCTTGATAGCAGCCCAGTTTCTTATCATCTGAAAATAGAGGACAGTACCACGCATTTGAAATTTCTATAGGTTGAATAAAGAGGCTTGATAAAGTAGAGATTATTTTGACCGAAAGATTGAGTCTTTTTGCTTCATTTTCTGGTTCCAGTCGCGGTACTTTCTAATTAGTGTAGCAGCATGTTACCGCAATCATTGGAAAGTCTTAATCATTTACATATTTTTCCTTATCTCTGACAATGACTTAGAATGTTTTCTTCCAGTTCAATGGTTACTTTCATGAAGCTGCCAGGGTTGAGTTGGAGGTACTTCTCTGTGCCCGAGGAAGATGACAGGAGCAGGAAAATTGCCTCCGTGAGTTAAATGAAAGCCAGGGTACCCCTTCTGAGGACCTATAATAATCAGCTATACAAGCTGTTGGTTTGTGTGTCCTATTGATTTAATATGCTTCTAATCAGTACATAAAGCTATGGGCCTGCAGTGTTAATTTTTCATATGCTTACAAAGTACCCTTTGATTTTCTGTCACACGTTAATTACAGCGTTTTGCCATTAAATAGGAAGCTTTGTGTAAACTAATTACTAGGTAATCATTGTCTACTGCAAGCGTGCTGTTTGTACCTTTTATTTTATTCTAAAAATGCACAGATCTCACAGTCTGGAAACACTCTACCTTCCAGCCATTAGCTCTCACTAATTCATAGCATTATTGTGGTGAGAGTGGAGGAGTTGTAATTGTTGTGGTATCAGAGCTGTTAATTACCGGAGTAAACAGTTGAAATGGTGCCAAGGTCTATTGTACAAGGCAGAGAAAAGGAGGTTTAAATGTTACTCCCACCATCTGGGGACTGGAGGGGAGGCAAATGCTTGAAAACAGCAGTGAGGCGCTCTCGCCGCTCCAGCTCCAGGGTTGGCGGCCATATGGATCCGAAATATTTTGAATCAATTGAATTTAAGTGCCAGTTTTTTGCACTAACAGCGTGGAAGGAAGGAATAAAGCAAAAGATGAGAGGAACGAGAATTGGTTAGTGTTTTCACATCCAGGAAGTCCCCGTTGGAGTTCTTTTGGAAATGTGTGCTCTGCTAAAAACCGCAGAGCAGGCATGAGGATCTGGAACAGATTCAGAACGAGCTCTGCTCTCCTCTGGCAGCGACTGCGCCATTTGCTTCCAGTCCTCTGTCCTCCCTCCATGCCCCTGCGTGAGCCCGGGACGCCCTTGAAGGCTCGGACTTCCAGTCACGGTGCCAAGTCCAGTAAAAATCCCAGATCCAACAAAGCATATCCCCACTTTGGGATGCACCAATTCACTATCCCGGCACAGACTGCAGAAAGAAAATAATCTGTGTCTGATGCTCCTGCATTGCCACAAGTACACGCCTCTGTGTGTGGAAACAGGAAGGGGGTCCAGCTCCTCTCTGCGATTAAGGAACGTAGCCGCTCACCCATTCCTCTTGTATAAATCAAAATACAAAATCTCCCAATAGTCTCCTATTTCATTTCATAAGCTCACTCTTCTCTACCATCTGAGTAAAAAAGCAAGCCCCAAAGCACATGTGTTTTCTTTTGTTTTTAATTTTCAATTAAAGAGCTTTCATTGGTATATGCAATTTTCTCAACCAAAAATATTTCTCTAACTGAAAAGGAAAAAAAACATTACTAGTAATAATAAATATGTCAGCTTATGGTTGATGTAAGAACTGCATGAATTTTACTTTAAAATATTGCATAATCTTTAAAACATCCATATATGTTTACTTGATGTCCTAAGTATATGTCACAAGTATGTATGTTTCAATATAAATTTCTTGACAACCGTTCCCCAGTGTTAAAAATTTTTCTAACACACCAGCCACTTGCTGCTGTAACTACTTTTTAATACTGTCCCCCAAGCATAAGCATATTCTTCTCCTTTTAAACCACTCCCTATTACTGTATTTATTTCTAATTGTTTCTTTAGCAGATGTTGAAGTATGTCGGTGTAATATAAACAACTTCGTGAAAGAAATAGACCACAGATACACATGAACCAAGGACAGGGATTTGTCAGGATTTTATGATGGCATTTTTGTCCTGGGGGGAAATATTTTCCTACCACTGTTGTGCAAAGTTCAATTAAGAATTTCAAGAAGCGCTTAATCTTTATCTATTGAAACACCGGCATGCAGTGCGACAGGGTGAGTCTAGAAAGAAAATCACAGCCTCCTGGAGTGAGAGGGAAAAAGAAACAGCAGTGTAAGTGCCGGAAAGTTGAAAGGGAATGAGCCTTTCCAGCGTGTGTGGTTGGAGGCAAAGCAGTTGTGCCGAGCTTTGGCATGGAAGCACAACATATGTGCCTCAGTTGGACAAAACACTTCTCAAGTCAAATCAACTGCGAGGCCTGCGTCGGTACAAGGTGAAGGCCTGGATAATGAGGGACAGGCTCCTCGAGAAGCAGCGAGAGGCTAATGCTACATAAGTATGGAATTATATACCGCATTTTCACCATTCTGTTTAATGAGAGCTGCCACCGCAGCGAATCACTTGCCACACAGCTGAAATGGGCCATTAGCTATCAAGGGAAAATTGTCTTTGCCGCTTTCAGCAGATGGAGCAAATATTTTACAAAGCAATTTTACATACCAAAAACATTTGTGTGCCTTGGTAATGTTGGCTGTTTTACATTATGTTACCTTCTACAGCAGCATAATTTTCCATCTCATCGAAGGCAAACTTGGCATTTTTGATTTTTAAATTCTCAATTAACAATTAAATGTGGAGTATTAAAGCAGTCTTTAAACTTTAAGTAGGTGTGGAAAGTAGTTTATGACTTGCTGGAGACGTTTTCATTTTTCCTTCATCCTCTCAGTGTATTTTTGCACTCTAAGGAGGGACTATTTCTAATCATCTTAATGGAAGAACTGAATGAATACTTCACTACTGACTGTAGAAAGAAACTAACTAGGGCATAGGGTGATCCGAGTATTTGCTGGCTTAAAACACCCCTCATGAACTGTGGGGAAACAGTTTGACCCATTTGTATTTATCCATTTAAAATGTTTCGGCTTCAAGTAGCAGCAAACTCAACTCAAAATGGATTTAAAGACAAGAAGGAACCAGGCCTAGTGGTGCAGGCATGTAGTCCCAGCACTCTGGGAGGCTGAAGCAGGAGGGTTGTGAGTTCAAGGCCAGCCTGAGGAACTTAGAAACTTAACAAGATCCTGAGGAGAAGGAGAAGGAGAAGGAGAAGGAGGAGAAGGAGAAGGAGAAGGAGAAGAAGAAAGTGGAGGAGGAGGAGAAGAAGAGGAAGAAGAAGAAGAAAGAAGAAAGGCTGTTCTATGTGTAGGCCCTGAGTTAAACACCTAATGCTGGGGGGAAAAGAATAAAAGAACTAAATTATTATCTCAGCTATCTGAAAGCTGAAATATTTTTCTGGCTTTGTTTCACACAAGGCTGAGTCCAGTAGCTTAGCGATGCCACCAAGAAAGGACCCTGTGTTTGTCCACTCTAAGGCTGGCTACCTCCAGGGTTACAAGATATCAGCCAGAAGCTCTTGGAGTTTGTTGAAGCAGTAGGAAGAGAGAGCATTTCGCCAGGTTATCGTTCTCAGAAGAGTGGAAAGCTCCTTTTGGAAAGCCTCCGAAACACTTCCTAACACATCACTGGCCTCTGTGATCTAACCTGGACCAACTGTAGTGGCCTAGGTGTGGCTTTGGTAGTTAGGGACCCACTCTGGAAGTGAGGGTGGAATCCCTTCCAGTGAACACATGACACAGAGTGTGGAAAGGGAAGTTCCTGAAAGGAAGTACCATGAACAGCCAACAACAGATGTCCACTCTTACCACTTTTTCATAAATTAACAGCACAGATTTCTTATAACTTGGGAATGTATGAATCTTGACCTGATTGACCGTTTTGTGCCTACCAAGTTGGGAACAAGCCCAGATCCCACTGCACCACAGCGCGCTGGTAACGCTTGGGCTCGAATTCCTGTTTTGCTACTTCCTGGCTATGTCTCATGAAATAGAGATGAAAATACTTGTGTTAGACAGTGGTTGTGAAAAAGTAAATGTAGGACACCTGCCACACAAACTTTCAAAAAGTGAAAGCTAATTTTTAAAAAACGTAAAAAAGACTGCAGTGGTAAAATGTATCCTGGCCCGGCAAACCAGCCTTCAAAATTCACCTTCAAATCTGGCGTCCCTCCCTCCTCACCATTTCTGTTCCACTGGTGGATTCAAAGCCCTGGCCCCTTCTGGGGCACCCCACACTTCACCCCCTGAAAGCTGGCATGGTAAGAGTCCTTTCCAGGCATCAGAGAGGTCTGAGAGCTCCTGCAGCTTTGCGGTCTGACTGAAACGCCCCTTCCCTCTTCTGTTACAGGAGGCATTTGCCCTAGATAGTCCATATGGCTGCTTTCCACACCGACGGTGCCGCTGAGTTTTTCAGGTCACTGTCCTGCCCTTATGACTTCATGCCACTCTCCATTTCTCCGTTTAGCATCTAAAAAGCAGAACTACTTGGGCAGGTCTGTTGGTTTTTCTCTGGTATTGATCTTAGCTAAAAGACTGAGAAGTAATCCCTTGGTTTTCTTTTGAACACCATCAAAAGATGTCTGATGTGGGATATTAGAGATTTGTAGGTTACTCTACTTAATTCATCACTGACAATTCAGCATAGAAGCTGCTAAAATAAGAGTTTCAGTGAGAATGACCCTGTGAGTATTCTAATTTGTATTCCTCCTCCTTCCTTTCCCAACCTCTCCAACACACACACACACACACACACACACACACACACACACACACACACACACACACACAGAGAGAGAGGCACGCCAATTTGGAGTTTGTTTGGTTGACAGAGCCCATTCTGAAGCAGCTTAGTATTAAGCTGAATACCTTAGTGGCCTCCACTGATATATCCTGCATTCCTGTCTGTCAGATATCTCTTTGTGCCCACTGTAGTGATGCATGCCTATGATTCCAGCACTCTGGGAGGGTCACAAGTGCAAACCCCACCTGGACAACTTAGCAGTTTAGCAAAACTCTGTCTCAAAATTTTAATAAAAGCTTTGAAAGGGCTAGAAAAGAGCTCAGTGAAAAGGCTCTTGGTTCAATCTCCATTCCTGAGCCCCCTCCCTAAATTCTTTTTCTCAAAATGACACTTTCTTGTTAGAAAAAGAGGGTGCTGAGAGCCAAGGCCCATGCTGGATGCACAAGCATTTCTAGGATGGTAGGTCAGGCTAATAGAGATCTTTTACCTTCTGCAGGTATCTTGGGACCTGGGACCTTCACCCTGAGCTCCTGGGACTCATGTAGCTTTTTATTTTTTATTTTGAGACACAGTCTCACTGAGTTTCCTGGGGTGGGCTGAAACTTACAGTCCTCTTGCCCAGCCTCCTGTGTCCTGGGATGACAGATGTGCACCTTCATATGTAACTGCTGCATTTTAAAAGTGCATATGACCTAAACCTAGATCAGACTGCATTGACACCATTCAGGTCACTCCAGATGGGCTCACACTGGCCAGCTCAGACCAGCCAGAAGGGGTTCAGACTGCCCAGAACAATCCCAGACCAGCTGAAATGGGTTCAGACTGTACCTAACTGGATCAGCCTGACTGGAACCAGATTATACCAGCAGGAACCAGGGGAAACTGGATAGAACCAGATCAGACTGCTTTGAACCTGCTCAGATTGGGCAGAACTAGATCACATGATCCCAAATCAGATCCAACTCCCTATATAAGACTGACCAGAAAAGGAAAGAACTAGCACAGACCAGCCAGAATACCTTCTAACCAACCAAAATTAGATCAGAACGGCTAGAACTGGATGCCATTGGCTCAGATTGACTGGAACCAAATAGAACTATCCTAGAGCAGCCACAACCAGTTTAGACCAACAAAACCTGCTCCTTCTTTTCCATGTCACAGGAAGGTCTTATTTGATAATCAGGAAGCATGAGTCGTGGATGATAATGGCCTGGCAGTGACTGGGCAGAACTCACATCCTGGGCTATGCAGCTCTGGGGGCTCTCACTGTTTATGTGACCCATTTCTCCTTTTTGACAGTGAAGGAGGGCTGAAGCAGGGGAATCCACCAGCAATCACACCTCTGCTGATGGGTATCCTGTGTCCCTGCAGGGTAAGTGGGTACAGTTCGGTACAAGCCTGTCAATTGACGTACAAAAAGGTAGTCAACAGAGACTCAACCCAAAGCTATACACAACTGTTTACAGGAGGACTGTTCCCACATCCCCACAAGGCAGCAGCAACTCAGCACTCAGCTGTCCCACAGCGGACGAATGGATAAACACAATACTATCCATCCATGCAATAGAATATTTCTCAGCCATGAAAATGAAGGAAGAATTCATACATGTACCGTGGAAACATGAGGCTAAGTTATAGAAGCCAGACACTAATGGTCACATCTTACATGATTCCACTGATGTGAAATGTCCATAGCAGGGAATTCTAGAGACAGGAAGATAATTGGTGGCTTCCAGGGCTTGGAGGATGGGAAAGGAATAGCTCATGGTCCTCCTCGGGTGGTGGAATATTCCAGAGCTGGCAGAGAGAGTGGTTGTACAACACCACAAATGTACAGTCTGGGTATCCCTTAGCCGAAGTGGTTAGGACAAGCACTGTTTTGGGTTTAGGGCTTATTCAGCCTTTGGAACTTTGCATATACCTGAGATAGTGTGGGGATGGGACCCAGTCCAGATACAGAATGCATTTGTGTTTGCCAGACACATTGGATGCATAGCCTGAGGAAGACCTTGCCAACTTCATTACTTCTCCTAGGGTTAGCCCGCTTAGGGTCATAGAATTAAACTGTTCCAGTCTGCAGAATCTTAGGAACAAACTAGTTAGCTCCACGTTTTATGTAATGGGGAACCGAGGAACAGAGTGGGAAAACACATTGTGCAAAGACATGGTGCTGGTCAGGCTTCAGTGGGCCTGAAACCTGGGTTTGCTGACAGCCAGGCAGAAGGTGCCTTTTGGGGACAACAGGCACAATTCACAGTGAGTTTTAGGGGCCAAATCACTTTGAAATACAAAAACTGAAATGGCTGGGAACCTAGAGAAAATTTTCAAAATGACTTTCTGACTCTGGGTAAACAGTAACCACATTTTTTTTGCCTGTTGGAGGCCTGGTTTTTAATCACTCCACAAGCAGTTTTCATTTCTGTAGTAAAATTGCTTGTGGTTCTATTTAATTTGTTTCTGCAGGAGCCGGCTTTGGTGAAGATCTCTGAGGAGCTGGCGGGCATTTTAGCACAGCACGCACAGCCAGTCAATGAGAAACGGTTCCCAACGTGGAGGAAATTCCTCCAAACATTTCTCAGTCAAGGTAAATAAGACTGTAAAGTTTCTATCGAGGATCAGTCTGTACGACCTCGGGTCCTAGTTTTGGCTCAACCCAAAACCGATTTAAATATTTTCCATCACCTGTAATGGTTTAGGAAAAGTGCTCCTACGGTGGCCTTTTTTTCTTCTCTAAACTTTGCCTAAATATTTATTTTGCACTCAGCATCTAAGTAAATACCGAGTGTTCTGTGGCATGCATGTCTCAAGATTCCAGGCCAGTTTTGCCCCAGACTTCTGGGAGGTAGGTCTGGTCCTCATCTCTGACCTTCAGCAAGGTTCTTAAATCCTCAGAGGCCCAATTTCCTCACTTACTTTACACAGTTGTTGGGTGGAGTCAGTAAAATAGAGATATGAAGGTTCCTCTCTCAGGGTCTGACACATATAGAAGTCTTTCATAAAAGTCAGCTTTACTTTCCTTATTCCAGGAGAGGAAATAGCCTCACTTGCAGTCAAGAAAGGTAGCATTGTAAAGGAAGACTCCAGATTGAAGTCTAGGTACAGAGCCAGCTGCCAGCTCTGGAAGGTCCTGGACTGAGGGGTTGAACAGAGCAAAGGAGGCCTCTCCCCAGTCCGCGGCAGGGCTCACCTACCGAGGGCCTTCCCTCCCCGGGAGAGAAAGGCACATGTGGGTCCCTTCGTGAATCACGAGCAAGGGTTAGCACAACAAACCAGAAAAGGTATCTGTTCACTCTACGCGCTGCTGTCAAGTGATGATAAGAACAGTACATTAGCACTTGTACTAAGGATAAAATAATCATGCTATAGCAAGTAATAGCAACAGCATGATCACGATAATAGGACAGTGATAAAAACACATTGAGCACCCACAGAGCCGATTATATGCCAGGCATTGTCCTAAGTTTACAAATAGTGACTTAATCCTTCTGACAATTCTATGAGGTCAGTACCCATAGACCCAAGTCACTTTTCTCATCGCCAAGACATAGTACTAAACACTCACTGCTTAACAGAGGGAAGTTGCTCCCATGCAGATGAACCTATAAAAGGCTACCTCTTCTGTGCTGTCTAGGTCTTGGCCAGAGTCAATGGGCATACTGATCAGGGAAAATATCTTAGCTAAGTCTGTATGAGGGGACCAGGGAGGACAGGCTCGTTGGGTTTGGAATACACTGGTTGGCCAGGGTATAGAAGATCACTAGTAAATTGTTTAAACAAGAGACTGGACGCCAGACAGCTAAAAGAGTAATGGAAAATGGATGAGGGGTGAAGACTTATGCTACTTTACCCCAATATCTTCTCATCTCTAAGAGCATGTGATTCTGTAAATCTTTGTGCATATCCGCAGACAGGAAAGCAGAAGTAAGAAAGTCAAACTCATGTATAAGTGAAAAGAAATAAGGTAACTTCCCTTCCCCCAAAAAGGTCAGGAGTAAAGGATTTGTGTACATGTGGTAATGCGGATCCAACGCAGTGCTTGGCACTGAGTGATATTTTCAGCCCGCCTTTTAGTTGCTAAGTTGCCCAGGCTGGACTCAAACTTCCTCTTGCCTCAGCTACCCAAAGTGCCACTGTGATCAATAAAAAAGGGGAGCTTTTCCTTCAGTTTGAGGGGAATGCCATGAAGATCTTTAGGTCCATCCAGAATAAGGTGTTAGGAATTTTCAGGATCTTTCAAGGTCAGCTTGGGAAGAAGCCTTCTTCTACCTCACTTCTCATGTGAGTTCCCAGACACTGTCTCTCCTGAGCTCTGTAACCACAAGCTGGGGCCTCTTTCATCAATATCTTTTTTCCTCAGCCATATTCTAAACACTGTGTGTATTGATGAAAAACAGAACAGGCTTCATTAGCATAATTTTTTTTTTTTTTGAGACAGGGTTTCTGTAGTTCAGGCTGGCCCTGAGCTCAGCCTCAAACTCATATCACAGCAGTCCTCCTGCCTCTGCTTCCCAAGTGCTGGGATTACAGGCTGGGGCCACCGTGCCCAGCACTGTGATATGTGGTACTGGTTGCTGCTGGGCATGAGTCTCCACACCTAGGATTGTATGTGGTTAACCGGGGATCGAACCCAGGTCCTTGTGCTTACAAGACAGGCCCAGAACCACTGAACTAAATCCTCGGCCCCATTAGCACAATTTTAAAGGCGAAGAACAGAGGTTAAGGGAAATAGGAACTGACTTGGGCAAAATCACACAACAGGTAAGTGATGATTTACAGAAAGTTAGACCCTACAATGTTGGGTTTTTTTTATCCAGAGCTTGTAAACAGCACTCTTCCTCACTAAGCAGGGGTGCCTCTTACATGTCCTAACGCTAAGTTTACGGCCCCTACCAGCTTCTACCATGGCCTGTCCATTCTATACCTGTTCTCTCATGCGTGCTTATGGCTGCAAAATGGACTGCAGATTTTATGTTTCCATTGCCACAGAATTCTATCAAAGGCAATATATTTTTAAAGGGAATTAATTGTTTTGAAAGGGAAAATTAATGAAAAGGTTAAGGTCATGATACTGAGAAAACAGTATAAATTAGCTCCTTGAAGATAAAATATCTCAAATAACCTGGTAAATAAGAAAGGGTAACAAGTTCCCACCAAAGCACTACCCTCCAAAATATAGGGGGAAAGTAAGGACACTAAATTAAGTGAATCAGAGGAACTCACTAGGTTTGTTTGGTTTGGGGGATTTTGTTGCATTTACTTAGTTAAACCCCAATAACTACTATTCTGGCCCAGAATACACTGTTAGGTCTCATTTGATGAGAAGAACCTCTTGAACTAACCAGATAGATAAGTTACGGATTGAATATTCCCATCAGAAAGTTTTCCTACTAAAACTTGACATACATTAGGGCTACATCAGACCAAATTTATAGATATTTAAGAAAAGTACCTTCTGTTAGAAGTAGCAGGTGACTACCTTTGTAACTGCTATAATCTCAGAACTTAACCATGTGTGCTATTCTAAGCCAGTGGCTTGTCCTTACATATAGAGCTAACTTTGTGTCCCCAGAAATGTTTGAAATACAGAGCAAGTCCCAGAGGCACAAGGTCCTGAGTTTGATCCCTGGTACAAAGAAAAAAAAAAAATTTTGCCATTGTCTTTAGATAGGAATCCTTGCACTGACATAACAGTTAATGTTCTCTCTGCCTATTAAATCCTCAAATCTGTCAAATCTGATAAAAGCAATAAAGTTGAACAGACAGAGCACACGGGTCATCAAAATTCAAATAGTAGGGGCTGGGGATTTAGCTCAGGGGTTCCGGTGCCTGAGCTCAGTGGTTCTGGCGCCGCCTTGCAAGTATAAGGACCTGGGTTCGATCCTGGTAACCACATACAACAATACTAGGTGTGGAGACTCATGCCCACCAGCAGTCAGTACCAAATACCACAGTGCAGGGCATTGTGGCTCACATCTGTAATCCCAGCACTCAGGAGGCAGAGGCAGGAGGATTGCTGTGAGTTCGAGGTTGAGCTCAGGGCCAGCCTGA
>PVIR01027922.1:0-22456 GCA_004026965.1 Petromus typicus
CCCCCCCATATATATAAAATTTGTTTCCTTACTTTTTTGTTACAATCTCAACATTGTCCCCTTTCACCTTATTTTACATTGAGTACTATTATTCTCTAAGACTCATCCATCTTCTGTATTGGCCAAGTGGGAGAAGTAAGTGGAAATGTGATGGGGACCACTATTCCTGCATCTCTTAAGTCCTTGACACTGACTCTCATCTCTATAATCTCTCTATGTGATACTGTTTCAGTTTTACTATTTTGTCAGGTAAATGCAACTCTAATGGTTCCTAGATGACCTTTCCCACCATAATAGCCTTCATACTTCAGGTTAAGGAGTCAATGTGAGGATATTGCCAAGGACTATGGATATCTATCCCAATTATGAATTCTAAAACAGGGAAATGACTACAGGATGGATGTGAGGACCTTAGATCCATTATGAGTCAGACTTTTGCTAAAACTCCATTGATCACCTTACCTCTCTAGCCCCTACTCTTACTGGAGAGTCACAAGGATGTTTTGGATATTACTTCAGAACCAGTGTCCAGTAGTCCTTAAATTACAGTCAGGAGGACAAAAGGCCTCAGGTCCCTTTGGGCTAATATGGGATGAAGATTAACTGTATAACTTGTGGTGCACCTGGGGCCTTTCTCCAGGGACCCCCACTCATTCAAGACATCCTGGGTCTGTAATCTGGGTACTGGTTGACCGACCAATATTCTCTGGTATTGACTTGGAGTAGGTCTCTGTTCATTTGTCCTTCAGTTTTTTTCAGCTATATTAGTCTAGTAAAATTTTTGTAGACTTCCCCTCTGTTTAACTTTTGGGAACACTGTGGCTGATCAGCCAAGGCCATAGGTCTCCATGTGTCAGAGCACTTTGGTCACTATTCTGCTCCTGCTGCCCATTAAGGTTGGTACACACACCCTGCCTTCAGCAGTTAAGTGGGGCCACTTGACCTATGCTACTCTGAGATCCAATCAAGTCCATTCCTTCTAAGTTTCCCAATTTGTGGAAGACAGATTAAGAGGATGCAACCAGAACACTTGTGGCAAGCTCCAGTCCCCTGTGAATCCCACAGCAAAAAGATTAACAAGCATTAAACAAAATTGGAATCTTGAGAAAAAGGCTGAGTCTGTGCTCAACTCTTGCTACTTTGAGCAACAGCAGCAAAAGGCCAAATACTGCAGAAGAAGAAATAGATTTTACCCTGAATTTGCCTTTATTTGGGGCCAAAGCTTGACACCCATAATCCTAGCATGCATAAAACAGGGTGGTCCCATGATAATCCCCGTAGTTGAAGATCCCGTAGGGCAAGGCAGATATCCTTAAATCCAAGTAATAAAGCCCCAGTAAGTGTCCCAGTAAGTAAGTCTTAAGGCCAATAATCCTAGTGCAGTAATTCTCATAGTTTAAAATTCCACAGGGCAGAGCAGATGTCCACAATAATCCCAGTAGTTGATCCCTCAGGGCAGTGCAGACATTTGCAAATCCAAGTAAATAAATCCTAAATCCAAGTAAGTTGTCTGCAGTTCCTGAAACAATTGAATAATACAGTTGCTCTAAGGTCTGACATACAGAGAAGAGCAATGGCAGGGCTCTTAGGGTGGCTGACACTCCTTTCATAAATCTGTTTCTCAAGGTTTTAGTGAAGGGTACATTTTATGGGTCATCCCAGTGTGCAGATTAGGCTTGATGTAATAAAGCCGCCCCCCCCCCCCGCATTCTCATTTCCCTAAGCCTCTAAATACTCTCATCAATAGTAAATCATGGAATAACAGGTACTACTACTCATTCATAGCGGGCCTTCTTGGGATTCGTACTTCCGCCACCAGCCACTATTAACATCTTTTTTTTTTTTTTTTCTCTAAGAGCTATAGTATTAAATTCAGCATACCTACTTAATGGACCCATATCAACAAGCTCAGCTTGATCCAAGTGTATATTTTTGTCACCATTAACCCACATTCTTACAATCCACTCTCACACTTGCTTATCAGGCCTCTGCTTATAATAATTAGATGACTCAAGATCTTTGGGAGACTAGTAGACTTTCTCGTGAGACACACTATGTGTACCTCATGGGATCTGAGACTGATCAAAGGCCAAGAGGCAAAAGTATGTGGTGAGGGTGGGTCCTGAGGAGTGTCAGGGTTATTATGCTTGGTCGACACAAGATTTGTCTTCTCAGGTTTATTGGGTGAGGCTAAAATCAAAGGGGTAGGAATATCTCTTCCTCTGGCAAAATAATCTCATGAGAGTCTAGGAGATCAACATTCTCAGCCTTGGCAAGATGCTCCCAAACATCTCACCATGGTTTATGAGATCCATTCTTTTCTGATGGGTGCCCTCACTTTGCTTCAGACACTCTTTGGGGCTCAACATTAAATTTATGTGGCAGTCTAGCCAATTGCACTACAAGGATCTGTGTTTGGGTTTCTGCAGTCAACTCTGTGGCTAAAGGAGAGACTTTCTTTCAGGACATATTTGGAAACTTTTAAATCTTGTATGTGTGTTGGGAGCTGGGAATTTGACACCTTGAGCACATCATTTTGCCTTATTAATTTGTCCTCATGGTCAGAAGACTATATATTTCCTGTGGAGGTATGGAACTCATTGTTTTTCTTTTCTAATTTGTTCAGAGATGCTATGACTAACCATCCAGAATTATATTTCCCAGTCTGCCAAGAATATTCAAAAGTTTCATATATTGAGTCACTAAATTCCTTACAGCTCATTAGTGGATAATCAAGTGTATCTACAGTATTACTTTAAACAGTTTATACCAAGGAGTACCAGTATTCCCCAGTGGAATTAGGAGGAGAGACCATAGCAACTTTAGGTCTCATCAAATTAGAAAGCTGACTCCAGGAACTCCGAAATCCATGAAATAATTTCACTTTCACAATTCTGTTTCTCTAGAGACATTACCAGTTCCAAAATCTATCAGTCAATGTTTACTAGAGAAATGTATTTAATACAAGATACAAACATGGGAGAATTTTCAAGATTGTCTTACAATGGCCACCCACAGTTGGATGTGGAAGAATGCAGAGTCTGGTTGTACACTGGGGATCCATGAGGCCTTAGTGTAGTGTTCCATATGAGTCTGTGTCATGAGGCCATAAGGTCTGTGTCAGGAAGCTGAAGGGTTAGTGCTGAATGGCTGAAGAGTCTGAGCTGGAAGCTAGGAAATGGTATCCAAGGTAAAAGTGAAGCTCATCAAAAATCTCCAAAATGGAAAGAAACAAAATAAACAAACCCAGAAGCAACCCTTCCTTCTTCATATTCCCTTTATACCATCCTGGTGTTTATCCTTTGTAGTGTAGTTTTTCTGCACCTAGAACTATGCCTGAGTCAATTTAGGTAGAAATTATGTATTCAGGTTGACACAATCAATAAACCATCACAGATGGTGAGGCCCTATGTCCTTACTGGCCTAAATGTAAACTTCTGAGGGGTAAAGAGGTCTATGTTTAGACTGCACCCTCTCTGTGACTGTCTCACTCAGTCACTAGTGTTTCTGATCTCAGTCTTAAATGAACCCCTTCCCCAAATGACACCTGATTAAGTAGCCTTTGACAATATGGCGAGCAGTACATTGGAATCTATCTCCAATTATTGCCTGTTGTACGAAAGGAGTCCCATTCAAGGTAAAACCTTGTTTGTGTACTTTACAATAACCATGAGAGTTTGGGAAGTTACCCCTGCTGGCAAAATAATCTGATGAGATTCTGGGAGACTATGGTTTGTTGTTTCTCCTAGCAATTCCTGACTCTGGAGGATTACCCTGAGTTAATAGAGATTAACTTGCCTTCTTAGTAGCTAGACTGCTTTTCTTTTTTCTTTTTTTTTCATTATGATTTATTTCTCCAGCCTTTCTATAGCTTATTAGTTTTCTGTCAGTTCTAATTCCAGGGAAGCTATTTTTTAAAATCAGGTTATTTCCCATGTCTCTGTGTTCCTGGAGAAGCTGAACCTTGCTCCTGATTGCTAGGCTACCATGTTAGCTCTCCTCTCTTTTTCAGCTTCTTTCTTCAGTGATCTGCCACTTTTTGATGTGAAGTTACTCATCTCTTTGAGTAGGTGGACTCCCAGATGGCTTTTCTGAAACTGTTAATAATGGAATTATCTGGGTGAGTTCATTAGTGGTGTGTAAAATCCACTGATGTTTGTATGTTGACTCTGTACTGTGTTACTTTGCTGAATTTCTCAGATCCTACTCTTCTGCTCAAGGTTTAGGGTCTTCTAAGTAAAGCCTCATATCATTTGCAAACAAGGATAACTTCATTTTTTATTTTCTTGTTTGTGTATCTCTTATTTGTTTCTCTTGCCTTACTGCTCTGGCTAAAATTTCAAATTCTGCACTGAATGTGAATGACAGTGTGCCCACTTTTCTTTTTCTGATTCTAAAGGATGTGCTTTTAATTTTCCCATTCATGGTGATGTTGGCTGCGGGTTTGTTGCACGCTATGATGAGCTGAGATCTTTCTATAGCTTTAGAGCTTTTCATCATGAAGCAATGTTGAATTTCACCAAAAGCTTTTTCTGGTTGTATTGATCCAGTCATATGAGATTTTATTTTCAATCCTATTATTATGGCATATTATGTTTATTTATTTAAATTCCTGGAATAAAACCACTTTGCATGATGGTACATGATATTTTTAATATGTTGTTGAATACTGTTTGCAAAAATTTTATCAAGATTTTTTGCCTGTATGTTTATCAAACATATTGATTTATAGTTTTCTTTTATTGTTGAATCTTTATCTGGTTTGCTATCAAGGTGGTACTGAAATTATAGGAAAAATTTGAAAGCATTCTTTTCCTAAGGTGCAATATATTTTTTGTTTCGTTTTATTTTTGGTACTGTGGCTTGAATTCATGATCTTGTGCTTGTCAGGCAGGTGCCAGAACCACAGAGCTAAATCTCTCATCCCAAAGGCATTCTCTAAATTATTACTACTAGCTATATAAGACTGAATGTGCAGGTACTTATGGCTAGCATGAGGGTGGAAATACAGTGAGTATTGGTTGAACCTTGATTTTTTTTTTTTTTTAAGACAGGGTCTCATTTTGTAGTTCAGGCTGGTCCTGAACTCTGTCTCGAACTTGTAGTAATCCTCCTTCCTTTGCCTCCTAAGTGCTGGGATTACAGGCCTGGGCCACCACATCCACAGCAGTATGATATGTGGTACTGAATGCTGGTGGTATGTGGTTACCAGGGATTTAACTTGGGACCTCACAGTTGGAAGGCAGGTGCTGGAACAACTGAGTTAACTCCTAGCCTGATCCTTGATTTTTAAACATTTTTTGGATATATTCATCTTTGTACCTTATAGATCTGTTTCAGAAAGTATTTAAACTTCATCTTCCATCCAGTTGGTAGAAATTTTTATTTCTAAATATATATTTAATTTTTAAAACATCTTCAGATTTTTATAGTATATTATTTGCACTTAATTTGCAGGTATTAATTAAAAGAAAATTTTATTTATGTAGTTTTCTTTGGAGACCTGCATCATCATGTTTTTCTCTTGAATTATGTTTTCTTTTTCTGTGTGTTTGTTTTGGACATTATCTGTGAAGGAATCTGACTACAATAATCCTAGCTGACCAGAGGAAGGAGGTCAGGAACTCTGAATCTAATCCCCACCTCATTATGCTTCCGCATGGACTATGGATGTGTGAATACAGGTTAATATGGCCTAGGGAGAGTGGCTGCAACTCCCAAACCTGAGTATCCCCCAACCGGCAACTCTTGGAGCAGTTTTTCTAGAACAGAAAGTGCCCTGGTGCTGTGGTATGGCAGTGAAGTTGCCACAAGGTGAGCTAAGACCACTGCTGCCCTAAGTCCCCCTCATAAATACTTTTTATTGATCCATTTTTCATCTCATTTCCTCACCCCGACTTCAGAGATATTTACAGCTTCCAGTTTCTGAGTCTATCCAAGTTCTGTTTTGTGAATTAATTTGCCACTTTTTCTATTTCTGCTGCAACAGATCACCGCAAACATTGTGGCTTAAAGCAAACTTTATTATTTCATTTTTCTGAAAGTCAGAAGTCCTATTATTAATCATATGTACAAAGCCTGTATACAATGTCAAGCACAGGCTTACAGTTCCAGTGTTTAGGATCTGGATGTTGAAGGGTCATCCAATAGTTAACATACTGCTTGTCTCTTGTTTACGTTTTTCCTGTGCAGCCTATAAGGCTGAAGTTTGCTTCCCAGCAGCAGGTATAATTGATTGTCTGATTTCAACGTCTCTAATGTCTTTTTTTTTTTTTTTACATCATTTATCTACTGTTGTCTCTTCTTCTACTTCCTGCTTACGTGGACTTATGCTTTACAATATTTTACTATTACTTATGAAGTATGTTAAATTCTATTCTTCACTGACAATATTCGCTTCTCATTTATGGGATTTATAAGTTTGTGCTGCTATAAAATAAATACCTGAGATTAATTTATAAAGAATAGAAATTGATTTTCTCATAGTTAAATAAGCTGGGAAGTCAAAGGTCAAGGCTTTAGTAGGTTTAGGGTCTCAAAAGTCAGGCAAGTGAATGAACATTCTGCTGCCGAGGGAGCATCCTTGATGGCCTGCCCATCCCTAGTGCACTGTACCACCATATTAACGATAGCTTCATCTTGAGGGGAAGATCTCAGTGCAGAGAAATCATCTGACTTGACCAAGATCATCGTTATAACAGATGTCAGAAATGAGGCTTGATGAATAGACACAATTCTAGTAATACAAAGAAAAATGAATTTCCAATTTGAATGAAAACAATCTGAAAAACTCAGTTTCTCACATTGTTAGATTTGTGGTGTTACTTTTCCAGGAGAAGATTTCCAAAGCTGATGCTTTTGTAATTTCAAAGCTCAAATGTTGTCCATAACTCATGAAGTATTGAATGAATGATTTAAATTTTTCTTAAAATACTAAGGTAGCACATTGTTATTTAGTGAAAGCTAGAAATATCTTGTCAAATTTCATTTTGTGGAAAATTGAGTTATATATGAGCACAAACTAGAAACTAAAATAATTACTATGACATAATTCATTAGAGTATAATCTACATTTAAAAATTCTGTAATTGGCTAAATTCTTTTTTTTATAAATTAAAAAAAAAAACCACAACCATTCACTTGAGAGAAAGAAATCAATAAATGAAAAAAAATACAACAATGTGTTTCTATTTGCTCAGTATGATGTACTCTATAATAAAATTTCTAGGCAGAAAACTCAATTATACTTTGTAAGAATGTGTGAAGTGAGAAAAATATTGGAAAGATTGTGATTTTGTTTGTTTAGGAGTTTTTTTTTTTTAAAGAATCAGAAAACAAAGCCAAACATAAAAGAGTAGGGGTAGAGAAGAGGAAGAACTAGAAAGGAAAAGGAGAAGAAAGAGAAAGAGGTAAAGAAGAGAAAACAGGACTATTGAAAATAACTCCATGGATTAAAAGATAATACCAAATTCATCCTTAAAACCTTTGGTTTGACAAGTCTACTTCATTACCTCCATCCCAACCCTGTCCTGCTGTATTGTGGACTGAATGTAAGGCCTTCAGAAACACAGTGTCTTCATAAGATGCTCTCCATTCCAGGATCATTAACTAATAATATTCACTGAGTTCCAATCATGTGTCATTTACTCTTTTAGGAATTTATTTTTTATGATAGACTTAGAAAGTACATGCTTGTATAACCCTTACAGCTAGGAGAAGGCAGCAATTTACTTGCTTGAGCTAGATGATACAACAAGGATGTGTTAGGGAACAGATTTGTGGGTAAGCAGTCTGGCTCTGTGAATTTTGCTTTCAACCTCTATCCATGCTACCTTGTTAAAATATGGAAATACTCTTTCATATACTTTGAACTCTACTGAAACTGCATCAGAGACTCTTCCTGTACACATCTTGAAATCTCTTAACTATTATATTTTTATTTGTACGTTTCTCTCTGTATAAAATCTATTTCCTTCATACGATATATATCCTCCCATTTATGTACCCTCTTCCAACTCAAATAACCTACAGTATATCTCAGAAGCTTTCCTAATATCTTTAGTAGAAATTAATCTCATATTTCCCTGAACCCCTAAAGTATTTTTCTCTTTATTGTACTTATAATTCTATGCTGCATTTTATTTATTGTATCTTTCCGCTTAAATTATGACATCCTAAAAACACAGCCATTTAGTTTTTCATTTTAGTTTCCTGGTTTGGGCTGTTCCCACTATAAATGTTTATAATTTTTAAAATAATCATTTACCAATATACATTTACAAATTGTACATACATTCCTTTGTGGGAAAAATTGAGGCCATGGGCAATGATTCACATATATTTTCTCTGTGCCTGGACACAGTTGCTCATCATATATTGTTGTCTCACTGGGGCAGTGCTGTGATTTTCAGAAAATAATTTAGCATTTAATTCCCAGCCTTTTTTTTTTTTTTTTAGAATGCCATCTACCAAGAAGCCCTTATAAATTTCTTTCCTCTGAGCTTTCATTTCATCTATCTGCCTCTGGGTGAGGAATTTTTTCCATATATGTGTATATATATATATATACGTATATATATATATATATATATATATATATATATATATATATATATATACATATATATATATATATATATTCACCTGGTTTACTTTTTCATAAATTTATGGTAAAGTGTGTAGATCTAATGAAAGTCTGATTTCCAGAATATAGAGGCAGTCACAGCTCTTGGGCCACTAACAGACCCCTGAGAGAAGTGGGGTGGGTTTTGTACCTGGCCCTGCATGTCTCTCCTCTCATTCAGGAACTTGGGAGGAGGTCAGGAGCTCTTTGAAGCCAAGATAATTCAGAGTGCCTTCAATTTTAGTGTGGAAGTGGTCAGCGTTCACTGAACTCTGCTTTTCTAAAATATTGGAATAGAACTAACTTCTAAGGAAGAGTATCCATGGGAAAGAAATTGTTATGGAGCAGTGGTCCCCATGAAAAGCCAGCCAGAAAGCTGAGATGAGTAAGCAGTGGGGGAGGCAGTGGTGGCTGTGATGTTGGTGGGATGTTAAAGATACACAAACAATGGAGCCAGTGCTCAGCACACACAGTCACCAAAATTGCTTTGGGTTCTTACTGTGGAAGAGTATGTGAAACCCAATACTATTTGTAGCAAGGGAATTTACACAGTGGCTTATATCTGGACTATTTAAACAATTTTCTTATCTGTCAGTAAGGCTTGATATTATCTAAGAGAAAGAGAAAAGAAGGCATTATTTTTTTCCTAATTACTGCTGGATAGTTAGGGATTTATTTTTTCACTGAATTTTTCTAGCTACCAGGCTCAAAGTAATACTAAGACTATGAAGATGGGCCTGGGAGTTGAATCTCCTAGCATCTACTTGGGATGACTGGTAGTTTCTCTCCTGTCCCTGTACAATGGCTAGACCTGAGCACACTGCAAAAGAAGCATCACATTAAAAAAATTTTTTGACTCAATCTTATCATTTTTCACACACAAATGGATGTACCTGGAGGATGTCCTCATAAGTGAAATAAACAGGTCACAGATGTGTAAATATCATATCTTTTCTCTGATATGAGAATATGAAGTTGTAAATGAGTTGTAGTATGTATGGTTGATATTGCAAAGTAGAAAATATTTAAAAGGAAAGAGTATAAGGGTAAATAATGAGGGGAAATGAATGTCGTAATAATAAAGAAAAAAGAAAACAAAGATTGTGTATATAGGAGGTGGGGGGATGCAGGGCGGGGGGAAAAGGGAAAAAATGAGAATCAAGTCACGTCATATTCTGGTACAAACTATTAATGTTGAATGCGATTATCATGTGTATTCATAATGTATCAATAAAGATAATTTTTAAAAAATTTTGAAACCATGGCTGACCAAAATCTTCCCAAATATGGTAGAACCTACAGATACAAAAAGCTGAGTATATCCTCAACAGGATAAACTCAACAGACTCACTTAGATACATTCCAACTTTCAGAAAGTAGCCACAGGAAAAATGAAGGCTAAAATGATCATAATTATTTGTCGGACAGATGAAGTGATGCCTCTGTCAGACACTGCAAAGCATCTCAGCATTCTCAAAGTGCCTCATGTGGAAGTGTACGGACAGAGATTCCAGGGTGAAGGTGATGGAGAACGGCTATTTCATAGCTGGACTGTGGGAGAAGGGGGAAAGGAAGCTCCCAGAGGCTGCACAATCGTCCTGTTTCTCTTCGGTGGCAAGTTCTGCTCTCTCATCCCATGGAGCATCACCAATCGAAGCAGGGCAACACATTTTACCAAAATGGTGAGTGTGAGCAACTGCTTCAGTTGTTTGTTTTATTTCATGAAATCCATATTTTTCACTGAATATTCATTCATTTTTGTTTGGATGACCTTTTTTATTATTTCCCCCCTTGTTTTCTTATGAATGGTTTATTTTTAATCTAATTAACTTTCTTCCAGGTCCCTAGTATTTATTGAAAAATCTGCTGTTATTACAGAAGTTTCACCTTTTCCAGCATCCTGGGGACATTTTGTTCTTGGTTTCCCTCTTCTTAAGTTATTCTTTTGTTGGTTCTTTTACCCTTTCTTTCCCCTCATCACATTTTAGCCTGAGCCAGTAACACAAGCTCTTCTTTGCAACATTCTTTCTTTCCTCAGAATAAAAGCAATTCTCTATATGGATATGAATATGGGTTTCAAAGTAAATCTTACACTTCAAATCATTCAGTAAATCTATGGTCAGGAAGGCAAGTAAACAACAAATTCTGACAACCCTACATAGTATTGAAGCAAAATGCCTCTTTTGTGACAAATGATACTCAAGGACATATGAGAAAGGGTACATACCTCTCAGGATATTGCTGAATACCCATCTAAACCATCAAAGATAATGATAGAAAGTACTGTCTTGCCTATAGAAAAGACATTTAGTTCCACATTGCTATATATTTTGTCAAGTTTTCTAAGCCTTCTATGGTTTCAAAATGTGTTGATGCTTTCAGAAAATTTGTTTTGAATGTTAGGCTAAAACAGAATCTGTATATCTATAACAAGTTTGTTCTTGAATCAGATTGCTTTTACACCATGACTAACCATGAAAGATTCACCTGCAGTGAGCATATTCCATTTATCCACATGGTAAAATTCCTTTAGGCATGGTGTATTACATGAGATTGGCTGCAGCACAATTCATAGCAACTACCTGAATGGAAACAATAAAATAATAAAAGGTAGAAACTGACTTTCATTTTTGTTGCATAGTCACTATGTAGACAAACTGGGGAAAGAGATGGAATTCACTGTTTTGGACTCAGGCACTCCTTGGTTATTTCTCAGTGTGTTTACCAGCTGTGCTGATGCCCAGGACACTTGATGTCTTGTCCACAACAACCTAGGTCAGGCAAATTCAAGGAACTTTCCGTTGTTTCCATAAGTGGCTTTTAGAGCAGTAGACACCTACATATGTTACTCGATGTCACCGAATGGATTTCTTGTGTTTCTCATGTGTTGTTGTACACAAATGCACCAGAAGTGAGACAGCTCCACTGATGTTAGGAGCCACCTGGTAAGAGGCCTGTATTCTAACTGGTAGGAATAAAACAGAGTGACTCAATAATAGATTTAGAACACTTTATACTTAAAGATGTATATTTCCAGTGGGTATAAATTTTGTGGGTCTAAAAACAGTATATTTAGTGCAGCCAATGAGTTGGAATACCTGGCATTAAAAAGAGAAAGGATTTCAACTGAAGATAATGAAGAGCATTATCTATGGAGAACTGTTAGCTCTTGGGGAGTCTGGGCAATTTATCAGAGAGTCTGGGAAGTATGTTCGCTGGCTGATAAGGGGGCTGAGCATCAAGTTTCCATATGACTTATCAGGATTCAGGAATAGATCAAAGTATTTTTTAATGTGAGACTTTCACCACTGATTCCTTTGTAAGTAAAGCCAGAGATTGTCCTAATGGGATAATGCTGTAGCGTAAAACTCTGTTTCCAAAGCACTTTAGTAGGTATCTTTTTAAGATAACACTTTTTTTCTCCAGAATTTTACTGTATCATATATATTAAAGAATTTGGAGAATATTCTCATGTGAATATTTAAAATTTTTCTTTCTAATATTATAAACTTTATACATTTGGCTCTTTTTTCTAGAAAACTAACTATTCAGATATTTAAACTGATTTTGACTTTTAGCATTGAAAATAATGCTGGCTTAAGCACATTTTTCATAAAACTTTATATTTAAAGCTATAAGATACCTACAAATAAAATAACTGGCATAAAGGATATAAGCAGTTTCAGGCTCGGGTCCATATTGCTATTTTCCTTTCAGAAAGAGTAAGTTAATTTATACTGTTACAACCATAAAGAAGTATCCACTTTGTCATTCCCTCACCAATACTGGGCACTTCTTTCTTTTTAATCTGTGGTAATTTGATTATTATTTTAAATTGGACTTCAGGTTATAACAGACTGAACATTTTTGTATTTATTATATTTTGCTTTTAAATATTTATTAGTGTTTAATTTTGTACCCACATTTTTTACATTAAATTTTTCTAGTCCATTGAAATGTGAAAAAGATATTCTAGCATATTTCATCTGACAGTGAACAGCTCTTGGATATTTTAAAAAATAATGCAAAAACTATTTCTTTTAATATTTCTATGGTCTTTATAGAATGAGGATTTTAAGTTTCTTAATTCTGACTAACCAGTGTGATAGCTCATGCTTATAGTCCCAGTACTTAGAACAGTGAGGCAGGAGAATCATGAGTTCGAGGCCAGTCTGGGCTTCATAGCGAGACTGTCTCAGAGTTCTGACTGATGTCACTGGCAGTCTCACTATGGGTGAAGCTCATCTCCAGCATGACTCTACATGTTTATTAAATGCCCACCTTCCTGTGGTATTGTGTTAGAGAGATAACACAGAAGCAATTTTCCCAGCCATATGACTTTCCATTTCCCAAGTGTGGCCCTTCTTGGAGGTAATAGCTAGTGAATTACTGCTCTCACTTTGAAAACTAGTTATTCTGTGCACAGCATTTGGAGATATTAATGAGTACTTTGGTCACCTTGGGAATTGAGTAACTTTAAATAGTCCCCTTATTTATTTCTTTCCTGCTTTTCAGCTGCACAACACAACTCTGTTTGTAGTCTGATAGGCAGGTGCAAGTGGAAAACCATCACCAGGCATCTACAATTGCATGTCAATCACCACCCACATAAAGATATATTACTCACCTCCAGACTGAATCAAGAACAAGAGATTTAAATAAAAGAGAATTCTTTTATTTTGAGAACTTTGAGAACACCTCCCTACTTAAATTTAAACATTATTCCATTTCCCCAGGGAGGAATACTTGTCTGTATTATTAAGTCCTTCCTGATGTTTCAGCCTTTTGACTTTGGTATGCAGGTTTCTTCAACCTTGAACCAAAAACTTTCTTTGGATTTTGGATATGGTGATGTCTTTACAAAGCTATTGAACACTGCCTGCTCCTTAGGAGAGATCTTTATGTCTTTTGCAGGCCCTGCATGTACTTCTGTGTTCTCAAAGCTCTAGGTTTGTGACCAAAAATGTTTTCACCTGGTATCCATGTCATACTAGAGAGAGATGCTGACGGCTGTGAGGTGGGCATTTAATAAACATGTAGCATCATTCTGGAAATGAGTGCCAGGAGTAGGCAATACATGAGCACCTCCCTACTCTGCTCAGATCTGTACTCTGTACACATGCACTTTAGGATTATAGGTCAATACATGGGAAACTGGTACACTGAAAAAGCATCCAAATTATAAAATAAGCTAAGTAGATCACTTGTCTGAGATATTTTAGGTTTGACAATTTAAAAAGAAAATATAACAAAAAGAGAAGTGCATGTTTTAGGTTTTAGAAAGAAAAATATAATAGAATTTTACCAAACAATATTTAAAAATAAATTTTTGATTGCTTTGAGTGGTAATTCCACATTAGTACATCTTGTTGCTTAATTATATATTTAACATTAGTAGCTTCATAAAGAAATTTTTTGTGATTAAAATAATAAAAAAAATATCAACCTATGTTGAACCATCCTTGCATCCCTGGGATGAATCTAACTTAGTCAGGGTGTATAATCTTTTTGATAATTTTCTGTATTCTGTTTACCAGTATCTTATTGAGGATTTTTTCATTGATGTTCATTAGGGATATTGGCCTGTAGTTCTCTTTTTTGGTTGGGTCTTTCTCTGCTTTTGGAGTCAGGGTAATGATTGCTTCCAGGAATGAGTTTGGAAGTAATACTTCCTTTTCAATTTCATTAAACAGTTTAAGAAGTAGAGGCACTAACTCGTCTTTAAAAGTATTAAAAAATTCCGCAATAAAGCCATCAGGTTCAGGGCTTTTCTTTGTTGGCAGGTTTTTAATTACATTTTCAATTTCCCAGATTGATATTGGGGTATTTAACATTTCTATATCTTCTTTATTCAGCTTTGGAAGTTCGTATGTGTCTAGGTATCTATCCATTTCTTCTACATTTTCCATTATATTAAGGTATAAATTTTCAAAATAGGTGTTTATTAGCCTCTGGACTTCCTCTGAGTTGGTAGTAATTTCTCCATTCTCATTCCTAATAGCATAGATATGAGCCTTTTCTTTCCTTTGTTTAATAAGGTTGGCTATCAATTTTGTTTATCCTTTCAAAGAACCAATTCTTTGATTCATTGATTTTTTTTTTTTTTTGGTACTGTTCTCTTAGTTTCTATTGCATTTATTTCTGCCCTGATCCTTATAATTTCTTGCCTACTGTGAGCTTTGGGTTAGTCTTGCTCCTCTCTTTCCAGTCACTTGAGGTTCAGCATTAAATTGTTTATTTGAGCTTGCTCCATTTTCTGGATGTAAGCCTTCACTGCTATGAATTTTCCTCATAGAACTGCTTTCATTGTGTCCACAAATTTCTATATGTAGTATTGTGGTTATTGTTTAGTTGTAAGAACTCTTCAATTTCTTCTGTGACTCATTGGTTGGTCAGCAGAGTGTTGTTCAGTTTCCATGTGTTGGTGAGGATCCTGGGCTTTCTTTTGCTATTCAGCTCCAATTTCAGGGCACTATGGTCTGACAGTATACAAGGGATCACTTCAATCCTTTTACAATTGCTTAAACCTGTTCTATGAACCAGCATACGGTCTATTTTGGAGACTGATCCATTAGCAGATGAGAAGAATGTAAATTCTGACTTTGTGAGGTCCAAAATTTCATCTGGAACCACAAAAGACATAGAATAGCAAAAGCAAATCTCAGCTACAGGAACATGGTGGGGGGTATTACAACTCCAAACCTGAAATTATACTATAAAGTCGCCATGATTAAAAAAAAAAAAAACCTGCATGGTACTGGCAAAATAACAGACCTGAGGAGCATTGGAGTAGACTAGAAGATCCAGAACCTACTCCAGATACACTGAGCCACCTCATGTTTGATAAAGGAGCCAGAAATCCTAAATGGAGGAAAGATAGCCTCTTCAACAAATGGTGCTGGAAAAACTTGGCTTTAACTTCCCAAAGACTAAAGCTAGACCTAGCTCGTTCACCATGTACCAAGCTAAAATCAAAGTGGATAAGAGACCTAAATATTAAAACAGACACTCTGAACCTGCTGCAAAACAGGTTAGGTAAAACTGTTGAAGACATTGGCTTAGGGAAAGACTTCTTGAAGAAAACCTGTATAGCACAGGAATTGGATGAAGAAATCAACAAATGGGACCTCATTCTTTTAAAAAGCTTCTGCACAGCAAAGGAAACCACCAACAGAGCAAAAAGGCAACCAACAATGTGGGAAAAAAATCTTTACCAGCTGTTCCTCAGACAGAAGGCTACTAACTAGAATATATAAAGAGCTTAAAAAAATCAGCCCACCCAAATTTAAAGACCCAATTCAAAAATGGGCATCTGAAACGAACAGATACTTTTCAGAGGAAGAAGTAAGAACAGCTAAGAAAAAATGCTCAACATCATTAGTCATTGGAGAGATGCAGATGAAAACAACACTGAGACTTCATCTCACTCCACAAAGAATGGCTGCCATTTCAGAATTAGCCAGCAACAAATGGTGAGGCTGTGGAGAAGAAGGAACCCTCTCCACTGTTGGTGGGACTGTAGATTTGTACAACCCCTGTGGAGATCAGTTTGGAGATTCCTCAAAAATCTAGGATTGGATGTTCCATTTGACCCGGCCATCAATCTGCTAGGTATAAACACAAAAGAATGAAAAGACTCATATCATAGTGACATATGTGCACCCATGTTTATAGCAGCTCAGTTTGTGATTACTAAATCTTGGAAACAACCCAAGTGTCCATCAACTGGAGACTGGATATAAAAGCTGTGGTTCTTCTACAGAATGGAGTATTACTCTGCCATAAAAATGATGTTTGAATCATTTATATTTAAATGGACATAACTTGAGGATAGCCTCATAAGTGAAATAAATAGGTCACAGGTAGATAAATATCTCATCTCTTCTCTGGTATGAGAAAATAAAGATGTAAATGAGTTCTAAAATATATGTTATATATTGTGTTATTCAAAGTGAAATAGGTTGAAGGGGGAAAAATAATGAGATTACAACAAAAAAGAAGAAAACAAAGTTTATGTGTATAGGGGGTGGGGGTGGTAGGGTGGGTAGGGCTATGGGAAAAAATGAGAATTAAGTTGTGTCATATACTGGTACAAATTCTTATTGTGGAGTGCAGTCATGATGTGTATATGTAATATACCAATAAAGATTTCAATAAAAAATAAATAAACCTAAATTTGTATGCAAAGTGAATTATATATTGAAGCACTTAACTATGAAAATACTGGGAAGGTAATTGCTGTACCTTTGTCTTTAACCTCCATTTGTACTTTTCTTATTGTCATTATTGACTCTATGGTTAGATAACAAAGATTTATTTTAGGTTTTGTTCATGTCTAAGATGCGCTGCCCAAAGCCTCATATGTTGGGACAGTAACTGGGTTGTAGGGCACCACTAGTGGGTCCATAGCTGCCTTGCTGTTAGTGGGTGAACCTGGGTGGTGGTGGGTTCCTGAGGTATGATCTACAAGGGTATGTTTCTTTTGGCTGCTCCTCTTTCTTTCTCTGCTGTTAGTGGATAAGTACTTTTGCTTCTGCCAGGTCCCTCTGCTATCCTGTCTTTGCCCTGCATCAGCCAATGGTGGATGAAAATTGTGAGCCCAAATAAGCACCCCTTCTTTTAAGGTAGGGGTATCTAGTGTTTTGGCTCTGAGATAATAAAGTAACTAATGCACTGTTTAAAACAGCTTTATAGGAAGATGAGATAGGTGGAAGTTTTTGAACTCGTAATTGCTGGAGGAAGTCTAAGTAAGTATGACTCAGGGTCAGAATTGAGCTTGAGAGCATTGAACTTACCAAAGCACAAAGATGTGTTGTCCAGTTTTTCTCTCTTGTCATTCTTTTTGCTTTTTATGTCCTTGACTCTAGTGATCTTGATCCATCCTAAAAAGCTAACACTGTTCCTATAGCTTATTCTACACTGTCAAATTGTGCTCTTGATGAAAATCCACTAGAGCTTAATGTTTTCTCTGGCGCTTTGAACTACACCTGGAAAACAACATGTAGAAAATGGTTTATTTATTTTGACAATATAGAACCAGGATTTCAAACGAACTGTATAGAACTTCACTATGGAGATGTAGAAGCCAGTAACCATAGAGATGCTCAGATCAGGGGTTGGGCTTATTGCTTTTGTTTTTGTTTTGTAAGTAGATGTTGAGGAGCCCTCAGTAATTCCCATGATGAACTTTCCCAGAAAGTTCCCATTCAAATTTAAAATGTTGAAGTCTATTTTCTATGTCTTCTGTATCCACATACAATTCTATGATATTTCCTATATAGTAAAAATGTTTACAGACAGAGAGAGACAGAGAAAGACAGAAAGAGGCAGAGAGACAGAGTTTGGTGGCCTGGTTGATTCTGAACCTGGAGCATCAATGGTAGTTTTTTTTTTTAATTCAAATTTTTATTGGTACGTTGTATATACACATCATCATTGCATTCAACATTGAGAGTTTGTACCAATATATAACATGACTTAATTCTCAGTTTTTTCCCATTTCCCCACCCACCCTACAGCCCTCCACCCCCTTTATACATAAGCTTTGTTTCCTCTTTTTTTATTACTATCACATTCTTTTTATTTATTTACCTCTACACCCTATTTCCTTTCAAGTATTTTCTATTTCACAAATGATAAGTTTTGACATACGAACAAAAAAAAATCTCTTTTGCTTTCTATAATACAATTTTTGTGGCTAAAAGCTTGTCTTTTGTATCACTTTCCTGTAGTTTCTAACATATTATTTTTTTGTGATAGGCAATCAATAAATTTTCATTAACTCATATATGCCAGGAGGTGCTATGGCCTTATATTGACTTTCAACTTGATTCCTTTCAACTTTTTATAATTAAATGCTACAGTGATTTAGATCGGTGTTTATTACAGAGTAATATATTTACTAATCAAAATCTTCCTTTCTGATATGTATTTTCTTTGTAACTGCATTTCCTCCAATATTTCCCAAAAGGATTATCAAAATATAATATTATACTTCTCAGTCTTTCCTGTGCTGATTCATCCTTGGAGAGCTCTATGAAAGCTTAGCCCCTTGATATATTTTTTTTAAGAGATATGGACTCTGTGCAGTATAGAGGGGTGGCAAAGCGCATCATGTGAGACTGTGTACAAGCCCATTCCATAGTGCCTAACCTTGAGTTCAGTTATGCTGCAAACCATCTCTAGTGGTACTCTCCTATTCAAACAGTGCCACTACTTTTGCTTACTCCCATTGTTACTCTTGCCAGCGTATTCCAGGCATTGCCATTTAATACAGTGGAAGTAACTGCATTAGTTGGGCCTCTGGATTCCCTGGAACTCTAAAGGTACCGTGTTTTCCCTAGTATCATATGCAACAAGATCATAGAATCTGGGTACAGAGCAGGCATGCAATACTTTATTCATCCTTGTTCCTTGTTCTGTATTTCTGCTAGAGGTACCAAATATTTCCAGTTGAAAGCTTAGTGTTTTAAAGTATTCTTAATAAAAGCAGATTTTTAAAATTTTTCTTACCAGATTTTCTTCCATCTGATTAGTGTCTTAATTACTTTCTCATTACTGGGATGAAATAGCCAATATTCACTAGTTAAAGGAAGAATAGTTTATTTTGGTTCATAGTTTGCAGAGGTGTCTGTCTGTAGTTGGCTGATATGAAGGCAAGAAGGCATGACAGAAGAGAAAGTGTTCATGGTGTGGCAGGCAGGAAGCAGTGAGACTTCCTTTTTTCTCTTTTAATTCTATCTAGGCTAAAGGTTATAGGTCTGGTCGATGCCATCCACACTCAGAGGGGTCTTTCCTTTTCAGTAAGACCATCACCCACCCCTAGAACTATGTTAAACTAATCATTGGATTAATTTAGTATTGTACACCATGGTCTTATTCCCCAAAGCCCCACATATGAGCACATGAAATTTTGAGGACATACAAGTTATAATGAATAGTATGTGAGTTCATGAGAAGTAGGAGTAAACCTGAGACTCTATACTTTCTCAGAAATATCCTTAGTGCTAAATGAATATTTGTTATTAGCTTAAGGTGATTTATCTATCTTTCCTTAGTACCTGTTTTCTCTAATAGGATTTTGAGTCCCTTATGAAAATAGACTTGGAAAGTCCATTTCACCATTTCATCACAGACATCTAAATTCTAAAAGTGGATGTAACTTAGGTTCCAGCTGGGACTTACCAAATCTCTTCTATGTCCCCATACTGCACAACATGGCCTTAGCTACTCTACTCATTGCTAAGACAATATATCTGATACTCACAAGTTAAGGGGAGACATATTTATGATGTGACATTTGCTTAGCTCACAGTTTGTAGAGGTTTCAGTCAATAGTTGGGCGGCTCTGAGATAGGATAGCATGGCAGAGGGTCATCACAGAGGAGAAACAATCTGTGGCATAGAAAGGTGGGTAGGAGGCATCCAGCAGCAACAGAGGCCAGAACCACAGGAGCAGCAGCAGGCTTGCCCTCTTTCTGTCCTTTGTGTCATTTATAATATATTCAGTTTGCAAACCTATTGACTGTTACAATCCTTACTCAGGGGAAGGTGCCTTTAATCCCGCACCACATTCTTAATTTCATCATCACACCTTTAATTCACATTTACATACCCTTGTTCAGCTGCCTTTGAAACTGCCCACTTATGACCTCAAGAAGCTTTGGGGGCCCAGATGCCAACCATAACAATGGCCTTTCACAAGTCAGCCATGAGTTGAATGAGTGACTTCTATATCTAACAGTTAAGGCTCTGGTGAGTAAGCACATGTTTCTCTTTTTTGTCACTTTCACATATTTCTTGTCAAGACAGGAAAATACCATGGATGGCTCTCTTTGTATTAACATCAACCCTGAGGAACCCACATAAGTGAAAGAAATGGGAAGTTGAGGAACCAAAGAAACTACATGATGAGAAGCCCTTAGGGAGACTGTCTTGTACTGAGATGGTACAGAACAGAGAACCAATGCGACTGAGAGTGCAGAGACTGGGGGCACCAGGGGCTGAAGGAGGCTTGCAAAGCCTGCTCCGACTTTCCCTGTATTCTGGGATGCCAGTGTCATGTTTCTGTGGAAGTTACTGGCTACAGCCAGACATTGACACTCTGCTCTCAGTGTAGATTCAGGTACAAGCTCTGCTGGTTGAGGAGCTGAGTACTTATTTTCAGGAAGCTACTTCCTTTCCCCTCCTGCTGAAAACCTCAAATGTAGATGGAAAACATCCCAGAAAATTGTCATAGTCTGCATTATGATTTCCTCCAAAACTTTTAGAGTCATCATCTACTCAGAAGAGTTGGTAGTTGGAATATTGGCTGTAGGAGTAATCTGTAGTGGTTCTGTGTGGTGGTAAGATCTCCGCCAAGGAGGACAGGGGGGCACCCCTTGGTAATCCAAAGCCACACACCTCTCCAGGCTCTTCTTGAATACACTTGGGGCATCCACAGAGACTTGCCACTCAGATATATTTCAAAAGAACCTGCTGTGGGTGAAGAAATAATTGATAATCTGCAGCAGCTGCCCTGTGAATCCCAGTGCCACCTTCCTGGAGGAAGCCGTCAGCTCCCAACTGAGCACATTGGATTTTAGCTCTGATCCAAATGCAGAATAACCTAGCAGTACACAACCCATTGGTTTACCAATCATGAAAGTGGCTCAGTGGGCTATGTCGGTGGTTTCAAGCTCCAGCTTGTTCTCAAGTCTGCTGTAGTATCTTCGACTTTACCCTCCTAGGTTCCTGGGTGAGTTGTGGGATGTTATTATCAAGTGGCCACCAGAACAGATGAAAGTGATGTTTCTGGAGGGTCAGGATCTAAACTGGAAACCTGTCTCTTCACTTACATCCTATTGGTCAAAATAAGCTGATTAAACCAAAATAAATGATTAAACCAAACACCAATAGTTGGAGAAAGTATACACACCTGCACAGGGTGGAATTGCAGTCATGTGACAGAAGGCAAGGATGGAGGAAGGTTAAAGACTGAAAATAGTAGTGCATTCTACTAAGTGGGCAGATTATGTTGAAAAACAATAATCAAACACTGTTGTGTCCATACATAAACCTTTGGGGTATTACAAAAGTTGGAAAGAATATTGCTTTTGTTAGGAAGTCACTCAAGTGAAAAAAGGTAAGGTCTCACATATTTTGGATACAAGAGCAACATAAAGTGACCTTGTTTCTAAAAAGATTTTTTTTCTTGTTTCTAAACAAGATTTTTGTTTAATTAGGGAGTTATTACATGTTTTTTCTGATTCTGAAAGGTGGGGGACATGTTATTTTTTCATAAAGATAGCTGGTGCTGTTTGGCATGAAAAAAACTGTCTAAATCTGGCATTGGAGTTAAAACTATATAATGTAATATGAGGTTGGAAAAGAATTGGCTGGGATCAGGCTATGAGTTATTTGTTTAGCAGGCCATGGAGGTTGGCATTACCCTCTGAGGAATCATCAGCATGCTTTGAATGCATTCATTAGATTTGAGTATGCCAGATTTATGTTTTAGAAATCTGACCCTAATGACAATTGAGGAAAGTATAGAGAAGGAGATACAGTGCATGGATACAGATGAAATATAATGAAGCAAGGGATACAGTGGTGGTTATTCTAAAAGAAATACAACAATGCGAGAACAGAGACTGAAGAAATTATCCCATCTGGGAGATTCTGAGAAGATCACTAAATAAAATAGATATCAAAAGTACTTGGATAACTGAAAACAAGAGATGAGAAAGAAAGGCAAAAAAAAAAAAAAGAAAAGAAAGAAAGAAAATAGTTCATTTACTTAGCAAGTATTTATTGAATGATGTTAGGTTCTGGGCTCTCTGTTGGGAATGTAAT
>PVIR01027923.1:0-12615 GCA_004026965.1 Petromus typicus
TGTGTGTGTGTGTGTGTGTATATGTACTTGTACGTGCATATGGAGTACTATCACTTGAAAATAAGGACCTTGGTAGCAATGAATTCACTTGCCTTATGTAGTATGTATATATTTACATACTAATTAGCTTCTTCCCTCTTCTTCCAATTACCCATCTATCATTATATGACTTTAATATCAAAAGATGTCATCACATAAAGTATCAGAGATGGACTGTAATTTGTGGAACTTCCTTATCTCTTCTTGTTCTTTGGAAATTTTAAACATAGATACAAGATGGGTAGACACTATGCAGTGTGAAGTACGCTGGAAAGTATCTGCTGAAGATCCTGTATTACCTCTACCCTTCTACTGGATACTCATCTACACAGATCCAATTACGTTACCAGTGATAACCATCTGAACACAACTTAGGTTAAGAGGGGCAGAGATTAAGGGTTTCCCAGAGGGAACTATGATCAGCTTAATGGGCATCAGCGAGCTAATGAGGGACTTGCCAATGTCTTCCAGGTATCTGAAAACTTCTCTCCGGTTGTTAGTTGTTGATGTGAGGCTTTCCCGGCCGGAAAGGGTGAGGCGCAGAGTCAATCAGAGACCCTGGGGAAGGTATCTGGAACACTCCAATTTATTCAAGCTTTAGGGTCATATATATAGCAAAAAGTCAGAGGGCGGGGTGAAGGCTGGGAGGAAGGAAGGGTCTATAGGTTTGACCTAGGGTTTTGCCCAGTAAGAGAATTTTGTGAGTGGGGGGTCTATATGGCATGAGCTACGGGGGAAGGTGAGGCCATGGGTGAGAGACAAGAGGGGTGGGGCTGTCAAGATGGCCACTAACAAGGTTCAAGGCATGGGAGCGAGTGTGCTCAAACCCCTAAGGGTCTCTTAGTCTGCAGGGAAACAAAGTCTCAACCTTTAGGCTCAGGAGATAGGCACATGGTTCACTTGCCCTAGTCAGACTTGAACCTCTCCCTTATCTGGTAGCTCTGTACCTTGACAGGTAGGTCCCTGGAATTCCTAGAGTTATAGATTGCAATATCTCTCTGTGTTGCCTTTCTTCAGGTTTTCAATGGTCATATAAACCCAATCCTCCATATTAAATAATTTCCTACTGGAAATCTCTATAGTGATTTCTGATTTCTTGACTAAACAAAGGCAAACATACTAAAAGAAAAAATGATTACTAATGCTATGCACAGTAGAATTTAGATCAGCAAGTATTTAATTAAGCAACTACTATATCAAGTTGTCTGTACTGAGACACCAAGATGTGTTTAAGGTTCATTTTTCCATAAGTTTACTCATATGACCAGAATACCCAGCATAGCCAGGACACTGGCAGCCCAAGGCAAGAAGGTGAAAAAGCAAAGGCTGGGTGCTTAATTCTCTGAAGAGACTTTCCATTTAAACAATGATCCAAACTTTGAGGTATTCTATTTGGGCATAATGTAAACCTTATAAGTTAATTTTTAAAATAAAATTAAGAAACATAAAAAAAAAATCATCCTTATTTTCAGACAGGGTAGTTTTCAACATTTTCAGAACTGTTCAGCTGGGTGTGGTGGCTCATGTCTGTAATCCCAGCATTTGGGAGGCTGAGGAAGGAGGATCAATATGAGTTCAAGGCCTGCCTGGACTATATGAGACCCTGCCTCAAAAAACTAAAAATCAAAAACCAAACAAACAAAAATAACTGCTTTTACTCAGTTTCAGGATAATGAAACCGAAGGGGCTGGAACACATGAACTTAGGAACATCACACTTCAGGGAAAGTCAACTTTTGCAAGCCAGTATGTATGTTAGCTATGTTTCTCTAGGGAACCCATCATTTCTCTTATTCTTGTGTCTGGTCCCATGAAGAACTAGAAATGTGCAAACTGATTTATACAAATCTACTGCTGCTAAGAAAATAACACAAACTGTTTTATGTTCCTAATGTTATGTCATTAAAGCCAACTGTGTATTCAGAGGCAAGCATATTTTACCACTTCATTTAATACATTCAAAAAAGACTACATACATGAAGAAGCTTCAAAATTAATTTGCTGTTTTTCTTCAAAAAAATGTTTTAAATTTTAATTACAAAATATAGGCCCAAGTTAAATAAGAACAAACAATGAAAATCTAACAATGAAATGCAACAATGAAAGTAAGTTAATTTCAAAAACAAGACTGAGTTTACATTTTATTCAAAGGATAAATAAAGCAAGAGATAAAGTTCAAAGCAAATATGCTTGACACTTCAAAACAATTCTACATACAAATTATAACAACAGTCTTTTAAAGCCCCTAAAGTCAAACAGGCTAGACATTCAGGTCTAAGAGAAAGACACTCAGGTACACTGTAATTTTATTTTGCCTGGAATCTACACCATATTGTCTCAGACATTTTCCTTCCCACTAGGGGCATTATTTAAAGATAATGCATCAGGCTTTCCAATGGGTCCATTTCAGATTGAATGTGACATCCTAAAACACCACCGACTGAGGCCCTATTAGAATGAGGACCACAATGTAACCTGAAAGGAAGCTACTAACAGAAACAAACTACAGTGCTCCCAATATATCTAAGCCTCTTAACTTTGTGTTGTATGAAAATGGAATACTATTAATGTAACCTTTGGGTCTCACAATTAGGAAAATGTAAGTTCAGAACAAAGCAGTCTGTTAGTAAGCAATACTATTTCCTTCATTTGCTCTTTACATATTATGGATCTGAAATTCTCATTATTCTATACTTGGGAATCCTCATAATTTTCCTCCCATAATCTCACTATGTATGCCTCCATTTCAAAACATACAAAACTACCAGGTAAAAATTAACTCCTAAAGAACCCAAGATTATACAACAGCTATTAAATGGTTACATGTTGATGTGTTTCATTATACAATTTATTTGGTGGCTTTGGTTTTTGAATTGTTGAACACTTCTAAATCACTCAATATAAGCCAGAAGTTAAAAACTTGAAAATATGTCACTTACTTTCACCCTAATAAACCCAGATCTTTTAATTGCATACATATGAAGGCAGACTGATAAACGGAAGTAAATATAATTCAATCCAGAGAATATTTCTCTAGTTGTTTAAAAGGTTCATTTTTATTCCATATTTTCAATTACACATCCATATGTCAATGTCTTCTGAAACTTAAGAAAGAAAATATGGTTACACAGCAGCATTCTCTATGAGAAAATACATAAGAAAAGCTTAGAATTTGAGCAATGAATCAAGTACTATGAAGTTCATAAATATGCCTTTCAATCTTAAAAATAATCTGTTGCATACATGCTCACCAAAAACGACATGTACACTTCCAGGGAAAGATGAGCTGACTAAATGAGTCAGAATCTGACCACTTTTCTGTGTACTAGCTCAAGATTAGTTTTTATTTCTAGGATGTTATTAAGTTTATAATGCTCCTATATCACCTTAGAAAAGAACAGTATTTTCTTAATGGATTAATGAGAATCTTAACCTGCACTTTTTCCCCTTACCCAAAAAGTTTAGAGTTTTGTTTTGTTTTGTTTTTTCTCTAAATGTCACTTGATGAAAAGTGATCTTTTAATTTTTAAAGAAATTACTTCTTGGCCTTAAGTACTCAGTGAATACTCACAGAGTCAGTTGAAGAGAGTAAAGAAAACTGTTTGGAGAAGTAAAGCTCAATTTTTTATCAGATATGTACCCTGTGAAAAAAAGTGATGCACACCTGTGAGGCAATCTGAAGCTTTCTTGTAGAGAGAGAGCATGGCATGTGAGGGAGGACTAAGAGAATGCAGAGACCATCCAGACCAGACAGACCCAACAGCACATCAATTGGTTCAAACCACCCTCATCTAAGACCCTCCTGCAAAACACAGCAAGTGCTACAAGCACTAGGAAAAAAAGTCTACCCTGTTTTAAAAGAATTGATGCACTTAAAAATGCTGACCTAGCCTAATGATGGAAATTAGCTACAAAGAGATTATTACAAAAAATTAAGGTAATTTGAGAAAGTATAGTGCCTATGGAATATGATTACCGTGAAGAGTACATAGTCATATCTAACGATTCTTTCCAGAACAATTGAGAATCTGGCATAGAGACATGTGGCTTTTAATAATATTTATACTTATACTTATTTATAATAATTTTTAAAAGCAACAGTAATGAATAAACTTTTAGCATGAGAAATGTTTACTAATAACTAAAGTAAAGACATTGGCTACATTCTTAGTACAGCACAATTTTTTAAAAAATCATATATATGTATATACTTCAAATATTGGCAAATTGCTCGAAATGAAATTCTCAGCAAGTTTTTAGTAATATTCACAGTTCTGGCTTACAAGTCACTGGACTTAACAAGACAAGAAGACAAAATAACCAAGTGGCTCTGAAAACTAAACTTTCATTTTAAAGAACACAAAACAGAAATAAACCTAAGATGATTCTAACTGCCCCCCCCAGAAGTATAATTTAAATACCAGAAGTTTTATTTAAGGAAAAAAAACATACAACCACAGAACATGAAAAAGCTAACAAGGTCATTTCTATATTCACTCTGAAAACCAATGAAGAAAGCAAAGCAATTTGAGAATTTCTTAAGATATTCTCTTTAGCCATTACTTTTGATTACAAATCACTTTGATACCAAGCTATTACAGACTTACAAGTTAATATAGAAAAATTTAACAATTTTGTCAGTTAATTATAATTTTAATTTTAACTCTGGTATTACTGAGTTGTCACTGTCCTAAATTTAAGGACATGTTTAAATTCATTAAGGTAGAAAGATACAGCAATATTTACTAACAATGTTTAAATATAGTGGGAGAAATGGTCTACGTGTCAAAACTTCTAAACTTGAGATGCTTAACAGTAAAAACAAAAGCAATCTTAAATCTATCTCTATGAGAAAAACACTCTCTCTGGTATTCTCATAATACAAAATGTACTAAACATGTGGATACTGTAAGACAAATATCTTTATCATTCTATCCAATTTCTTTGGTCTTCCCAAACTCAGTGTGAACTATGATCATTTCTCAATAAATACTTCTCAAAGACACTGTGCTTTAAAAAGTCACTTAAATGATAGCTTACAATCAACAGGTATAGTCAGTCTTCCTCTTTTATTGCTATAGAATATCCTAACTGAAAAAAAAGGGGAGGAAAAAACTGATCCCCAAGCAACTTAAAATACATTAAAGCAAACATGTTAGCTGGTTTTCTTTCTCTGAAGAGCAACAGAAATAAATGTCAGAGGATTATTTCTAAGAAGCCAAAACCAGAATGAACTTAGGACAAGACCTGGATTCAAAAGAAAGATGACAGTTTCATTACAGAAGCCACTTGCTAAAAATCTAAAAGAAAAAACTCAATCAACAGCCACTTTGCACATCACTCTGTGTCAGTGCTGAGGAACAGAAAGCTTTATTTTCACGTTGCATACTAATGACTGCTGTCTAAAGTACCACACATAATGTACTGTTTATAGACTATGATGACAACTTACTGGACAAGTGCATTTCACTTCTCATGAATTGATATACGTCAAAACGTGGACTATTATTTAAGTAAACAAATCTACTCACTCACAGCATTAAAAACTCAGCTCACCTCCATCATCCCACTCGTACCCTGTGTCTTCCTCTGAACCTAGACTTCTCAAGTGATGAGGCCACTTTGGAGCAACATGACTTGGCTCTACGGATGTTATTTTCAATGCCTGGCACACTGACTTCCTCATAACAGGTATGAATACACACCAGTGAACTAGTTGTAATAAATTAATTAATATTTATTTTTCTCTGATCTTTATTCCTGGTGGTATTTTTTAAAGAAAAACTAACTCCAAAGTAATAGCTATTTGGGGGGCGATGTGTTAGATACTGTGTCCACTTGCCTAAAAGAGAATCACAGGGTAAAACCATGTGAGTGAATTTAAACCTTAAATGCACTACAAGACAGAATTTTTATATAAAGGAATTTTTTTTTTTTTTTAGGTTTTTTGAGACAGGGTCTCACCTTTGTGGTTCATGCTGGCCCTGAGCTCAACCTCCATCTCACATCACAGCAATCCTCCTGCCTCTGCCTCCAGAGTGCTAGGATTACAGGCGTGAGCCACCACTCCCGGCACTGTGCTATGTGGTGCTGGCTGCTGCTGGGCATGAGGCTCCATGCCCAATATTGTATGTGGTTACCGGGGAATCGAACCGGGGCCCTTGCGCTTGCAAGACAGGCGCTGGAACCACTGAGCTAACTCCCCGGCCCCTAAAGGAATATTTTTGCAGAGAATTTCTTTTGAAAATTCAGATTTTTATGTTCTGTATTATACTGATTTTTAGCTGGCATGTTCACTCAGTAATTTGCCTAATGATAATTTTTTTGTAATAAGAATTATTCTACAAAAGCATTTAAAAATCATTGCATTAAGTGGAGTTGAAAGCAAGAAGAGGGAAGAGAAACCATATTTATTTGGAAAATACAACTTTGTTCTTCAGTTTGGTATATTCAGTTTAGAACACATCCCAACTTGGAGTGCACAGGTAGAGGGGCACAATGGCCAACAAGTACAAAGTCACAGCCAGATGGAGAAAGATGTTCTGGCACTCCATTACACACACTGGTTATTTCAGTCAACAACACTGAAGACAGTACCTCACTGCTAAGAAATGATAAATGTTTGAGATGATGGATAACTAAAGTATCCTGAGTTGATCATTTCACAATGTGTAAATGTAATGAAATACCACACTGTACCCCATGATACATAAAATTATCTCAATAAAATAATTTAGAAGAAATGTTACAAACCCATGCAATTCATAGGCATCAAATGCTATTACACCAGACATAAAGAGCGATATACACACACTAAAACTAACAGGCTTACACAAAATAACCTTAGAAACAAATAAAATAGTTAAAAACAGCTACAGTAGCTAAACAGATGAAAGTAATAGGCTTTATCTTCTAAAACAATTAGGCTTCTATCTGCAACACCGAAAGTCCTTCCATAGTACCTCAAAATACGACAATTCCTTCTCTAACTCTCAAACACAACCAGAATTCTATGCTTTTCTTGCAGCAATAAAGAGTTATTACAAGATCTTACCCTCATCAAGAAGTTCAAACACAAGAAATAATTGAGCTTAATAATCACCCTAAGTATTTCACCTTCACAATTTAAAAGTGAAAAATTTTGAAAAAGACTTAACCAAAGTACAACTCCATAATATATAGCCCCCAAGATCTATGAAGAAATTATTAGTCACATTAGGGGATATCACACTATTTTAAATATTTTAATCCAAACTGTCACATTGACACTAGCCAGCTGTATGCACATCAACAGCACTTTGTATCATCTTCATTCCTACATTAATTGCAGGGGTGGAACACAGAACATACAGACAGAAGAAATATCTACCAAGTAAGACTCAAAAGATGCATTCTTCATTAGTAGCAGTTTAAAGCACATTATCTTTCTGAGCCTAGCCTACCATATACATTTAAAGTCAAATGATTAGTCAAAGACTTGTAAAATCTTCCAAGTAACTGCAAGGAAGCTGCAAACTGGCACAGAAGGTATTAGTGTTATGTAACAAGGAAGTAGAAGTTAAATTAACTGCAAAAAATTCTTCCTTGGGACAAAATTGAAGAGAATACTTCTATCAGTATTCACTTCACAGCAGCTCTGCATTGTGATTTTTTTTAAAAAAAGATAAAATATGTCCTTCAACAGTTATTTAAAAAATAAAAACTACAGATACAAGTAAAAGAAAACTACTTTTAAGAAATGAAAAAACAAAGACAGGATATCCAACATCCCATTTTCAAATTTAAAATCTTATTGTCAGTTCTCCAAAACAGTTCAAATTTCAAGTTTGTGCTATAAAACTGTGTACATATATTCTATTAGGGGTTGGATAACACCAATGTACTACTATAACATTTTGTTTCCTAAAGTAATTTCCATTTACAGATAAAAGACAAGTCTGAGAAATAAAGTAAACATATATAAATCCTACCAAGGAAGTTTTCATTTGATTTCAAAACAAAACAGAAAGCTTCAAAGTAAATCACAGTATCATCTATTTATATATAACTTAGCAAAACCTTCAGTAAATGTTCAAATAACAGCATACACTGTCATTGGCTTTAGATACTCCAATTCAGTGAACCACTTTCATTGGTCTGAATGAAGAGAAGCCTGGTAAAACAAACATCAATGAGTTCAAAAACATAAAATGCTCCCAGATGGAAGGGAAAGACTCAGAAACTCATTACCTCGTTCTTGAAAGAAAATGACAGTTAAAATCTTTCTGGATACAGATTCTAACGTAGATTCATTATTCAAATTCCCCCACATAGTAATTGAAAAATCTGAGGCAATTTCACAAAAATCACAAATTTAGTGGAATAATTATAACTGATACATAAATAAGGATTTACTAAAAAACGCTTCTGGGGTGATATTTTAAATCAAAGTTTTAAATACAAAAGGTGTCTTGTGTTGTTTAATCATCTTAAGTTTCCGATGTTCTTTACTCTACAGTTACAGATTTGGCTAGATTCCGTGGGAAATCAACCTGCAAAAAATAAGACAGGGAGATTACACAGATTTTGGGAAAAGGTTAAGTTAATAAATTAATTATTTTGTTGAGAGCCAGGCTGGGTGATCAACATCTGAAATCCCAGCTACTCAGAAGCAGGGGGGGATCACCTGAGCCAGTTCAAGGTCACCCTTGGTAATACATCAAAACTATCTTTAAAAAAATGAGGGCTGGGGGATTTAGCTCAGTGGTTCTGGAGCCTGCATTGCAACCACAAGGTCCTAGGTTCAATCCCTGGTAACCATAAAACAAGGTGTGATGATTCACGCCTACCAGCAATCAGTACAGTATGACACTCCACAGTGCCGGATGTGGTGGCTCACGCCTGTAATCCCAGCACTTGGAAGGCAGAGGCAGGAGGATTGCTGAGTTTGAGGCTGAATTCAGGATCAGCCTGAACTACAAAGCAAGACCCTGTCTCAAAAAAAAAAACCAACAAAATAAAACTGATTAAAAATATCACAAACTAAGCACACAGTGGTGCACACCTATAATTCCTGCTACTCAGGACACTGAGGCAGGCTTACAAATTCAAGGCCAGAAAATAAAACTTACTGAAGCCTTGTTCCAAAATGAATTTTTCTTTTTTGCAATACCAGGGATCAAACTCATCAAAATTGATTTTAAAAGGAGCGAAGAATAGCAGGCCTATGACGTTAGGTTCAACTCCCAGTACTGCAAACAGAAAAAAAAGAAAAAAGAAAAGAAAACTGTACAATACAATCAATCAAATAACATGTTAACAAATCCTGGGAAAGTCAGGAAAAATAATTCGGCTGGGGATTTAGCTTGGTGGCTCTGGCATGTGCCTCTCAAGTGCAAGGTCCCAAATTAGATCCTTAACACTAAAATAAACGAAAAAGAAAAAGGAAAAATAATTCTAAAGATGCCAATACACATAGAAAGAGATGCCTTGGTCTTGGATAAAAGCTGGCAGTCCTCACAAGGGATACTAGAAATATAACATCAAAATGTCTGCACTGCCACAGTAACTGGGGACTAAAAGTCCTACAATGTGTTGGAGAGATATAAACAAAACTGCTCCACTCCATGTTTCAATGACTACCTAATTAAGAATCATACACTAAGAAAACAGGTAGAGAGAGTTACTCCCAGGAGGGTCTCAATCTTAGAAATGATCCTTCAAGTTTTACTACAGTTTTATAAATAAGAAGATATATGCTGTAAACACAAATCTTTGGGTCATAAAAAGACACACGGGTGACAAATACATATATAATGGATTTCTTAAAGGCTATTCTTAAAATTTTGGAAGGAAAAGTATTAGAATGTGCCTAGGTAAAAAACTATCCCAAGGGTTTTGAGTGGTGGATCACTTACATCGTAGCCTCTAAGCACAGCCAGGTGGAAAGCCAGCAGCTGTAAGGGGATCACACTGAGAATGCCTTGCAAGCAGTCCACTGAGTGGGGCACCTTGATGGTTCTTTTTGTGTTCTTAATGGTCTCAGTATCCTCCTTATCACAGATTACCACAGGGCGCCCCTGGAAAAGAAAAACCACATGTGTAAACACAATCACAAGGAAGCAAATGCAGAGATATCACACAAGAATGTGCAAGTCTGTACTGCACAATTCACACACAGCCTTACTGTTGGGTATATTTAAACTTCCATGATTAATATCACTGAGGCAGTGAAGGAAATGAAAGGTTTGTGATATTCAACAATTTCTAAACCTGATGTGATTCCAGGTGTTCTAGAAAATAGTATCATCTGAGGGTCATCCATAAAGCAAACTGATCTAATGAAAATTATATCAAGAACAGCATTCATAATATTAATGTAGTAAGGTTTGTTTTGAAAATAATTATTCAAAAATATTATATTAAAAAGCAGAATTTAGAAACCAAGAGTTTCAGTACAAGATTTGGGTTGCAGTTTTGCCCAGAGAAAGTCCCAGTCTTGGCTATGATTTCCAAGTTTCAGTCTTGGTTCCATATATTATAAGATCTAAGAGCTACATCCTGTCAAAATTCTAAACCTCATGGTTTAGAGTTATTAAATGTAAAAACATTTTACAAGTCACGAATCTGGCACTAGTCTATAATTTTAATAGTAAAATTCAAATAAGTGAATAAGTGAATTGAATAATTCAATTCTTGACCCCAAAGTGTTCTATAGCTGCCCATGACTCACTCACCTGTCGAGAAACCACCTGCTGAAGAGCATTCTGACATTTGGTGTAAGTGTGGTCTCTCATAATGATCATGATAACAGGCATCAACTTATCCACCAAGGCTAGAGGGCCATGTTTCAATTCACCAGCAAGTATGCCTTCTGAATGCATGTAAGTAATTTCTTTGATTTTCTAAATAAAAAGAACTAGATAAATCTTCAGAATATTTTTCAGAATTCCATCTTTAAGAAATATTATACAAAACATTTGATATATAAAGTTGCAATTTACACAAAAGCATTAAAAGATCACTAATCTATAAATATAGCTAACAAGTTAGTAATTCATTATTTCTATACTAGCAACAAGTATTTGGAGCTTTTAATACCTCACAAGGACTTAAGGATTCAGCTTATCTTGAGTGTTTTCATATTTCCCTGTAACTACTCTCCCATTTGCTCCCATTAATCTTTCATATTAGGATAACACATACACTTACGTTACACTAAACCAAATGAGCATTTAGAAAATCTACTCCTACTATACTTTTCTTAATTTAGAACAAATGACTAAACTTCATTTCCCAAGTAAAAAAGCAAAACACTGTCTCAAGAAAATAATACAATGCATTATTATGAAGAATATTTTTTAAAGTCCCATCTATTTCATTTATTCATTTTAAAAATATGGGTGAGGCTAGGGGTGTAGCCCAGTGATTTGCTTACATGTGGAAAGTTCTGCACTGTAGAACTAAACTAAAATACAGTATCATTGTGCCAGGTCTATAAGTCAACAGACTGAAATCAATTACTAAAAAACATACCAGTGCCCCTTCGAGACAAGTAGCATAATGATAGCCTCTTCCCATTATCAGGACTGATTTCTGATGATAAAGTTCTGTTGCCAATTTTTGAATTTCATCATCCATGCTTAGTACCTCCTTAATTAAATCTGATAAGAAACCAATATTAGCAAAATCTATAAAAATGGCTAACAAACTTAACAAACAGATACAACAACAATAATACATTGCCAGCAATCAACAAAAGGCCAGTGTTTCAGTTTTGCAAATCACCACGGAATTTTAGTATTTGTCAGTAAAAGTGAAAAAGATCTTATTGGCTAAATAGATTCAAGAGTAAGAAGACATTACCCACTCCCTTAGGAGACAAAAGGACATGTAAATAGTCTCATACCAGGCAGTCGTTTCAGTCCCAGCATGATTTCTTTGCGTCTCTCCTGCATGGAGATCCTGTCATCACACATCATAAGGGCAAACATCACAAGCGACACAAACTGGCTGGTATAGGCCTGAAACACCACAGGCAGGAGAATGAGCTGCAGCTGCATCTTAAAAACTTGGAAATTTTAACTTTAAAATGAGGGCTGGGGTTGCAGATCAGGGGTGCAGCACCTGCCTGGCAAGTACATGGTCCTGGGTTCAATTTATAGTACAAAAGAAAGGTGAAAATACAATTGAAAGACCTTAAGTACAAGGCTGGGGACTAAAACAGGGAAGGAAAAAAGGAGACAGAAGAAAAGCAGGAGAGGAATCCCCCCGCTGTGGACAGTAGCTTTGGCCCACACCTGTGCCTGTGAGCCTTCCTTTCTGACTATTCTATAAATTTTGGATTTGCTCAGAAAGTTAGTTGCCCAGGCTAGTCCTGAGGTCATTACCTCAAATGATCCTTCTGAGTAGTTTGGAATATAGGTTAATTAAGAGTTTTTCTTCATGTCTGTTGGTCATTTATATTCTCTCTTTTGAGAATTTTGTTGTTCTTCATGTTTTTCAATTTGACTTTTTGTCTTTTGGGTTTGTTTTTTTTTTTTTTTTTTTTTTTTTTTGGTTTTTTGAGACGGTCTCGCTTTGTGGTTCAGGCTGGCCC